>JANHFX010013167.1:0-32959 GCA_027560015.1 Chloroceryle amazona | reverse complement strand
CGGATATGGACTTCCTATTATAATGGTTATGCAGCCAGAATCCTGTGGTGAGATTTCATTTGAGCAGCAAGAAAATATTCATCACAAAAAAAAAAAAAACCAAACAAAACAAAAAAACCAAACAAACAAACAAACAAACAAACAAAAAACAACAAACAAACAACAACAACAAAAAAAAACAAACAAAACAAAACAAAACAAAAAAAAACCCACACAAAAAAAAAACACAAAAAAACCCACAAACCAAAACAAACAAAAACAACCAAAACAAAACAAACAAACAAACCCAACTCCCCAGAAAAAGCATATCAGCTTCAGTAGACACATGTACATGAAAGTACATGAAAGGCTAATTCATGGAAGAATATTTCACACTAGTTTCAGAATAACCAGCTGTATGTTCTGTTATTTTTTGGCTCTCAGGCTGGAAGTAAATGTAACAAGGTTTCCTGGCACAATCATTTTATCCAGGGAAAGGACAGATTATGGGAAGGGCTCTTAAAGTAAACAGAATTGAACAAGCCCTTTTCTGGTTACACTACCTGTGTTGGAGTTCATGGCCATTCTATAGAAGGTGGTAACATGTTTTCAGTTTTGTTTTCCACTTGGCTAAGAATTTATTTTTCAAAATTCTCCTGATAATACCTGCCCACATTTACTATAAAATACAGCTTAATTTCATAACCCACTAAGCATTATAAAGGTAACAAAATGGCCTTTATATAGAAAAAAAAAAAGTTTATATGTATGTGTATATAGCAATTGTTTTCTAGCATTTGTTACATATATTTTTAATTATTGAGTGAGTTAGGAACTTCACAGATCTCCCTCAGCATAAGCACAAGTTTTATGGGATGAAGAAGGACACAACTTGCTGGTGTCTGTTTCCTGTGGACACATGCATGTCTTAGTGGCAGAGGCAGGATGAGCGGTTAGTACAGTAGGTCACACAGACCATTCCCACTCCATTGTACTAAGTACAGGGATACAGAGGCAAGCTTGTGAGCTGCCATTCATCCTATCAACAGCAAGGTTGAAGGTGAATTTTAACTGAATGTGATACCTGTATAGAAAACTCTGAGAGCAGGAAGGGAAATGCTTTGATGTTCCAGGAACAACAAATGTAACACATGGTGTAATTTAGAAAAAAGTTCCAATTACAATATACTAGTCAAGATATTACCTAAGATTGATCCAAGATCCAAAACCAGTCCCTGGCTGGGCAAAGCAGGAGAAGAGAAGCAGCAGAAATAAGACTGATACTACCCCAACTAAGTCCAAGAATCCAGCCAATAGTAGTGCTTAAATAAAAATACCGATCTGGACAGCAGGGCTGGCACTTTCTGGCTACATGGTTACTGGGGATGAAGCTAGCCTGGTTCTGCACAGCCTCCCTGCTTGTGACATCACTGCATAATCACAGTCCAAAATTGCTGTCTGACCTGGGAGGAAGGGAGAGAGGTAGATAAGAAGGGGAACGATGTAGAGATGGGTATTTCTGAAGATGGCAGGGGAAAGTCTGCTGATCATACTTACAAAGGCAAAAATCTGTTTAGCAGAAAGGGCCTAAGCTATTGTGCAAATCAGTGGGATACATATGCAGCATGTAGGCTGCTCAGAGATCAGATGACAAGATCATATTCCCTGGCGATGACATGAAGGAGCAAAGTTGGTGTGACCCTCATTGACAGGACCAAAAAAGCACTAATTAGTTGCAACTCATTAAATGAAGGTTCATCCCAGTCTTCTGAAGAGTGCAGCCTTTTAACCGTAGTGCAAGCCACTTTTGATACATGCCAAGAAGAAATCAAGGAATTCAACAGCTGGACTGCCGTCTGTCAACGCATAAATGAAGAAAGGTTTCTGTGTGATGAGCGGAACTCACGATTCATAATGATATCACTGGGCAGAAAGATATTAGGGATGCTTTTGTCTGATATTTTTCCAGGACACAAGATGTAAACATTGGTTATAAATGATAACTTACAATATAGGGTCTGATAAAATGGATCAGGAAGTGAACCCAGCATGTTCAGAATGACATTAACAAGAATATAATATATTGTATTCTGTTCAATAGATAAGGGGCAAGCTCACTATCTGCATGTCAGCTGATTTATTTTTTTTCAAAATAGTGTATTGATGACTTATAAGGTATATGTGAATTGGTACTGAGATAACAACCATGAATTTCAGTGAAAGAGTAGGTCCTCAATGTCTTTGAAAACTGTGTCACTTTCATCTAAAAACATGAATCATATGTCAGGTATCGCTTGGGAGTAGCTTTGAAAGAAGAAGGGTGGAATAAAGTCAGCAGCAGTTGTCTGTTGGTGCTGTATTAGAAGAAGCAAGTGGTTCTGAAAACCCTTTTTACTTCTGTGATGTTAGCACCAGAGTATGTGCTTTGTCTCTGCTGTTCCACCCATGAATTATGCCAAGAACAGAAAATAGTGTCATTTTCAAATTTGTTTTTCTTAAATAATTGATCGTTTTGCTGCCACCACGAGGACACCTTTGCAAACAATGCTTACATGGCAGCGAGTGGGAGATCTACGAAGCACGTTAATTAAAATTACTAATTTAAAAAATATATTTTGGCAGTTGAAGATAAATAAATGCATGAGAGATTTGTTTCCTGAGTTCCTATGGTCTGAAATTACAGATGACAGTCCTTCTGTAGAGGGTGAGAGAATTCATTTAGATTAAATTATCCCTTCATTTCCTTTCCTAAAACATCAGAAAACCTCCCTAACTGACATTTTTGCCTTTGTGTCAGGGATAGCATTAAGAATAATTTTCTATGATTGTCTCTTCGACAGGCAGAGAACTCATTTTAATCGATACATCGTAAGCTGTTATTACAGCTATTTTCTATCTTAATTCAGCCTGCCCTTCATAATTATGTGGGTTTTTTTCCTGTTTTTTAAAAGCTCTGGATGGTGGCAGATTTCCACCACCTAGTGGAAAAAGTCTGTATTGTCTCCTGAAAAGCCTTGCTCAGATTTCTCTCTGTTGCGTGTTTTAAACCTTCCCGTTGCGAGCTCCCTTTTAAGGGGACTTACTGCCAAAGCATTTTTCTCTATTCCATTCAGTGGTGAATGTGTCCAGGTGCATACAGCTCTCCTCGAAGGTGTCAGACATTACATGTTACACAAACCGTTTGTCTCAATTTATATGAATTTTATGTCTATGTTTTCAATTCAGCAATTTTTACTGTGAAAGGGAAACTGGAAAACTTAAAAAATGGAGCAAGACCTGCCAATGAATGTCACTGCTTCACAGGGAGCCCTGGTCCCAGGCTCAGGGGCATGCTTCAGTGCAAGCTATGCCAGAACCCAGCATACTCTGTGTCACGATGCTTTGCACTTTGGGTGCCAAGACTGAAATGCCAGATCAAGTAAGGGGAAAACTGCCAGAAAGAAGATTAAAGAAAGGCAAATGCAAGTGATGCCATTACCACCTCTTCTTATTCCTGACAGGAAAGTCTCTACCCCTTGCGCATCTATGGAGCATCCACCTGTTCCAAAGTGAGAAAGATGCCTCCTTCAGTCTCAGAAGAGAAGAAACAACTTTACAGACATAGCTTTCAATGTGAGTTGCCAGAGGTAACAGCAACAGAGTTAAGAAACTCTCTTTCTTTCACATCATCATGAAGACTCTCAGAAAAAAAAAATGTGCATGTTGAAGCCAGTAGGATTTTTTCCTGTTGTTTCCCTGGAAAAAACCCCATATCATTATCTGTTTATTATCATTAAATGACTCAGTATTTAGCTTATCCTCATAATGCCTCTTTGAATCAGGAAAATGCTACTACCTCCACTTCACACCTAGAGATGTACATACAGTTCAGGGAGATTAAGGTGTAGATTTGGCAAAGGCTGTCATCATGTCAGTTAGCCACCTTTAGGAGCTATAGGATTTATAATGCCTTGAGGATTGATAACCAGGAGTTACTGGGATTTTAGTGCCACAGAGATCCTGAGAGATCCTCCTATTTGGTTATCTTCCTAATCCTTTGGACTGAGTTCCAGGATACAGCTTTTTTTTTCTTAGCACCTTATTTCCAGGTAACTGCCACTTCATTCATCTCTGCTCAAAATTGAGATCTTCAAAACTCCAGCTACTTTGCCATGGAAGCATGCAAACACATCTTTGCCGTAGAAGATTTCCCTCAACATCTAAATATCCAGTCCCGGTAATGTTGATCAGAGAGCGTCTAGTTCACAGCTAAGGTCTGCCACTATCCAGAAATGAGCTGTTCGAACATCTATCTCACTTTCCTACAGTGCCCAATCTGCTCCTTTTTTTAAGAGTACATCTGATGAATCATGGTTTACAAAGGATAAAAAGGCAATGGTAGTTTTACTGTCCCCTCTCCTGCTTTGTCCAGGATCTCAGTGAGAGGCTGCTCAGCTATCACATTGCAAAATTAAGGAGATTGCAGATATTGCTTCCTGCTTCCCAGGTGAGGGCTATAGCCCTCAAATAGCAAGGCATTTAAATGTAGCTCTCAGTGACACTTACTAAAGCCATACTATTTGCATGGAAAAAATATATTTGAGAAAGGAAAGGTTTCAAGTAAGTGTATCACTAGTTAGGATCCTCACATGAAGTTTGTTTTTTTTTTTCAGGAGGAACAAGAAAATCCAGTGCACAAGCAGCT
This sequence comes from Chloroceryle amazona, assembly GCA_027560015.1. Taxonomy (NCBI): domain Eukaryota; kingdom Metazoa; phylum Chordata; class Aves; order Coraciiformes; family Cerylidae; genus Chloroceryle; species Chloroceryle amazona. The sequence continues at coordinate 28,296 of JANHFX010013167.1, read as the reverse complement.
GGCAAGAAATTCACAGCAGGTTAGAAGTCTGTGGTGTTCATAAAAGAATTCCCCAAAGAGGCAACTTAATTAGAAATTAGAAACCCCATTGTTTTCTTAGATACCTAATGAAGAACTAAAACTAAGATATCCAACTTCCTGCCATAAAGACTTTTTACTTGTCAAGGACACCTGGAGCTGGCAAGGAGAACCTGGATGGAAAGTTTTCCAGATAGTTTCTTGCATGCCAAGTAATGGGTTTAGTGCTTCTTATGCCCAAAGAAGGATAGCAGACTGTATCAGCTGTTTGGGCATGGTGTGTTTCCCTTCCAGTTACCCTGTGCAATGCTTTTGTGGTTGCAAAATTTGGAGCCTTCAGTCCTTTAAATAGAAACAGGACTCTGCCCTAAGATGCACAGATTCCTGAAATCATCTGTTACAAATAAGACACTTCACTTTCTGCCAAGATGGATAGCTAAACTGACTATAAATACTGGTCAAAATTCCTTATATACCAGAATGACAGCTTTAAGGAGACAGACAAGAATTTGTCTTGCAATGTCTTAAACTGCAACAGGCTACAATCTCTCAGAAGAGAGAAATCAGACAGATGGCAGCTATCCTGAGAGGACCAAGTCCAGACTAGAGGCCACCCAGAAGGAAATCTGAATAAAAGGGAGACTGCAGTTTCTCAGTGATGAGAGTTCCAACCTGCTTTCAGTGGACCCAGTTCACCCTGGAGCATTTAACTGCTCCTAGAAAGAGCATAAATAAGCAGTTTGCTGGCTACTGTGGGATGGCAGGTGCTGCATAATAACATCATATTGGGCAGCTAGTGTAGCTACTTCAGTAGGATGATAGAAATTCAAACGACAAATCTTATATTCTTATAGAAAGGGAAATGTTGGTCTATAAAGCATAATGGAGGACATTTATTGAAAGAAATGGCTTCATCTTTACTAGCCCTGCAGAGTATTGGGAAGGGTTCTTTCAGCGGCATAAGAAATTCTCCATCTCACAATGAGAGGATAAATCACAGATATAAAATTGCCCCTCGCATTATAATTTTCAAGAGGGCCTACTTTTCCCTCAAATCAATGTGTATGCCTGACCCTTGCTGAAGTAATGACTTTAGCGTGTGCCTCAATGCCAATGACTGTCTGATAGGCTTAGCATTACGTTCTCCATCAGTGTGTGAATGGCCATTCCGGGCACTGGCAAAACATTGTTTTATCACAGATCAAAAGGTAGAAAAAATGGTTCACAACAGACTAGTGATCCAGGGTAACAGCTCTCGCAAAACACCACCCCAGGTCCCAGGCCTGTCAAATGCCACATACTGAGCAGGCTAGGCTGCATTTTACATGTCTGCAGTAGCCACCACTGAGTTTCCCAGCAACAAACACAACAGGCTTCACTGGCCCAAAACTCCCATTCTTCACCTCCAAGATGGGCTGAGGTTCCTCCTGTCATAGTCCCTTACACCCAGCTCTGCCCTGTACGTCGGCAACACAGATAAAAGAGAGGTCTGCATTTCTTGGGGCTGATTCAGACACCATCACCTCATTCATCTTCATCCTTTGGTTTGGTCCATTTGATTAGCTGCACTTTTGCCAAACCTCCTTGTTCTTTCTCCATAGGTAAACCTGGCATGTATATAACTTGACAGTTTCCATCAAAACAGCAACTAGCATCTATAAACTCATTAAGAGGGCATTACTGCCGCCCTTGGTGGTGGGGGGACGGGCGGGGGGGGGAGGGAGAAAAGAGATCCTTTGAGAAAAATCAGGCTTTTCCGACAGCAGACTCCAAACAGCGCTACCCTTCCGGCTCAAGCGCACGGAGCCGCCTCATTTACCATCGCACGTCCCGCGCCAGGACCCGGCCGCCGCACGAGCGCCTCGGCCGGAGTTTGGATTATTCGGCTACGAAAGCGCCCGGTTCCCACGGCCCTTCGAGTCGCACCGCGCTTGCCCAGGTGGTGCCCGGGGCTCCCCGGGCAGCAACTGCGCTGCGGGGCACACTCCTTCCTCCTCAGGGGATTTCGCCCCAGCGCCCCTTTCCCTCCCCGGACCCCTCAACACCAGGCGCGACTGCCCGCCTCCGGCGAGCCCGGGCGGTCACCCCGCGGCTGCGGGCGGCTCGGCGGCCGCCAGGGGTCTCCCTCGGCCGCCGCGGTGCCGCTGAGCGGCTCGCCCCGGGAGCCCAGGCGGGCGGCAGTGACAGCCGGGCCCGGCCCGGCCTGGGGCGCTCAGCCGCGAAACGTTGAGGCCGGGAGGAGAGCGCTGTCGAGCTGCCAGCGCGCAGCGGCTGGAAACACAGCGAGGGGCTGTGAGAACAGCCACGGCCTCGTTTTCTTCGGCGTGTTTGCCATTGCCAGCAGTCTTCCCCTTGCCGCAGAGGCCACGAAGTTGTAGTAAATCTGTAATGGATCTTTCCAGTGTCAGTGACAGAAAATGCCTACGGTTTTCAGTGCCTGCTCGGGCATTGCAAACATAAAAATGGGAAGGTGACGTTTTCAACAGGCCTTTCTGAACGGGCCAGTGGTTGCCACTTCCCTCTGCTGAGGTGCTTGAACGAAGACCTTAAAAAGCACCTGCTCAGACTGGGGATAACTTCTTGGGGAAGACCTGAAAACATGAAGAGCATGAAGGGAGAACTTTCGAACGAGGGGCTTCTTTCATCTTTTATTGGTTTATCTTAAGGCCTTGTTATGACCACTCTTCTTTCAAGAGGAGACCTAAATGAGTCAGTCAGGGTTTATTTATAGGTGCCAAATCAGTTCACTAGATTTCATTCACTCCCCATGCACTTCAGTGAGCTGACTCGCTGTTGGTAGCTGAGGATCCTCCTGCTGAGGACTTTCATGTGAGGCTGAATGTAGTTCATACCAGCCCCAAAATAGTAGGATCTCAAGGAGCTCTCTTTTAAAGTCATTCACTTACCACGTCTGTGTCAAGCAAGAAGTGCAACCCAAGAGCTCCTTCGGATCAAAGCTCCAGAGGATCAAACACCAGTCTGAATAGAACTTGCCAGGCAAGCATCTGCAAGAAGCACTTCTAAGAAAACATTCCTTCCACTACATGATAGGTCGTTTGATGGGTTTGTTTCGGGTTGGGGATTATTTTTTGTTTGTGTGTTTGTTTTTTTGTTTTCTGTTTCTTTGTTTAGTTTCTGGTTGGTTGGGTTGTTTTTTTTTTTGTTTGGTTGGATGGGGGGTTGTAGGTTGTTAGTTTATTAGTTGGTTGTTTTGTTGTTTTTTTTTTTTTAAATCAAAACACTACATCTAAAATTCTATTAAAAATAATATCAATAAATTCTGTGTTTTTATCACTTTACAGGTAGCAAACTATTCTTCTGTTATCTAGTTATTTAAGCTTGCTTCAGGACACAAAGTCAGTCAATACATAAAAAGAACTAGAATCCATGAAACACCTGTTGAAAAATGAGTAAGACAATTGTTATCACCTACAAATCTACCCATATGATTTCAGTACTCTGGAAGAGGTCTTCTGAAGAAAATACCTCAGTGTTCCTTTCAGAAAAAAACCCTAGAGCATTATTGGCAGTTAATGAATTAGCCGTGACCTTTTGCTGAGGAGAAAAGGGTGAATGTGAAATTCAAAATTTTGTGCAACCTTGTAGACAAACACTGTTTTCCAAAGTCAGTTGTGTGGTGAAGAAGATATTAAGATTAAATGACCAGTGCAGAACATGAAAAGCAAACCCATAATTATTAATAGTTTTTTTAATTGGCAGGCAATTGATTTTGAAATTGTCCTTTCACCCTTGTGTGTAATGCAGTTTGTCTCACAGTGATAAATTAGCAGCAGCACTGTGGCGTGACTTTTTCTACTGGAAGGTTCTCATTACCATTCAGGGGGTTTGCTGGCTCATCAGCGAATTGTGGGCAGCATTTTGATTGCTAAAGTGTGGCCCAGAAACCAGGGAAAGGATAGAAAACAGAGTCTGTAAAAACCTCTTACTGAATTCTGAGATTGATTGGGTTCTCAAATAATATTAACCTTTTTAGCCATAGTGTTACTATTTCTTATGTATCCAGATGAAGTAACAGTACATTCATCCCCTCTGCCCCTCTGTTTAAATCTCGGTATTCTTGTTAATCTGTCAGGGAAACAAGAACAGGAACATGTAATGTGTCGAATGTGCTTTTTTTCTCAATTGAAGAGAGCAGTTCCTCTAATCCCAGCCGCACTGGGCTGCAATCTAAAGTTTTGATCCAGCTTTCATTATTTGTCAGCATCTCCCGGGAATAATTACACTAGCAACCTGTAAGAAGATCAAGTTAAGCATCTTCTTGGACAGATGATGTTTAGTTTCTAGTCAAAACATAAATCCAGTTTTTAGTTGCTAAATTATTACTTAATCAGAGTTCTACTTAGAACTGGTTGTGATTTCGTTTGTCAAAATAACCAGTTCCAAAACACTAAAGCTTTTGTGAAGCACATTGTTTTGCTGACATTTCCAATGGTGTAGGTTCTGAATCTCAGAACAGAAACTCCAGTCAGACAGGCTAAAATGAGTAAGAAAACTTGGAATTGTGGATCTGAAAATGAATATTTGCAGGCAATTTCACATGCAATTTTACAAGATTATGCTTTGGTAGAATGAAAATAAACATTTGATCTTCAAAGTCTTCAAAACCTCATGAAATAGGATTTTGTCCTTCAGATGATTCTAGTTCTGACAATACTCCTTCTGCTTTGTTCAACATTGCTGAACACTGTTCCACTCTACTCATTTTGCAAATACTTTGACATCGCATTTAGTGTTCCTGAACAGTTTGGATTGTGTGCAACACACAGCACATCACCTTCAAGAGCATGTGATCTAATGGAATTTATGACAGTCTTTTTGCCATTCCTGGAATTTTCTCTTCAGTTTTACCAGGTTCAGCGTACACACATCATTATTGGTTTTTATCTGTGTTCAGCTTTGTATTATTACCAGTGAATGAAGCACGTGAACTGAGCTCATACTAGAGTTTAAGAATAAATGTGGTATTAAAATTCCAAGCATCTCAGAGGGTAAAAAAGATGTTTTAAGAGTAAAATTACCTTGCAGAGTTAGTGTAATATAAAACAGCTGAAAGATTGCAAGGTAACAAATTGGGTTTCATATTCACAAGCAATAGTTCAAGTAATAACAGCCTTAAATTTCAGCAGGGAAATTTTTAGTTAGACTTCAGGGAAAAGAAATTAATCATGTGGTTAGTTAAGCAGTAGAAGAGGGGACTTGTGGATGCTCCATCAATTCAATATTTTACAATGTGAATGGACAAGCATCTGTCATGAATGGCTTTAGTAAATCTGATTCTCCTGTCAGGCAGAGATGGATTTGATTGCTTCTCAACATCCCCCTTTATTGTCTGTGCATCATTTTCAACTGAAGATGTTCACTGTCTAGATTTACCTAGCCTCTGACTGGTTCATAGACAGGTCTCTATAAAGAATGCTTTGTCCTCAGTTCTTATGTGCTGCTTGTAGATACTGAGCTCCGTTTCCTTCTAGAGGAGCACAAGGTGATGTCCTCATGGTAACATGACCCCAAGGAAGGCAATTTATCACTGTATAGTCTCTCCACATGTATTTTCACATAGTCAGATACTGTCTGCTGGATTTGGGTTAACAAGAACATGGGCTGTTGGGAATACCTGGAACAAAGGAGTGAATTTTTCAGCAAGATAACCAGGAAAAGAAAGTATTTTGTCTACTAATATTACCTAACCACCTAAAGATTCAGAGACTGTCTCACCATGATGCCTTTGATGGAAGCTGAAGATAATGTTTTGACTTAATCTTTTAAGTGCTTTTCCTTGCTTACTGACATCTTCCTAGTATTGTCCAGATTTATTCAGCAGAAAATTTCCTGAAGCCAAGTTGTCATTTCAGTAATGATAGTGGTTGCAGCTGTTGAGAAAGATGAGCGTCAGTGGCATGTTGTTAAATCTGTCCGACCCCTTTGTGAATCACTTTTACTTACAGTGGACTCAAAGAAATATTGAAGAGCAAATTACTTTGGATAGATACCTCTATAGCCTGTAAATAAGACAAAAAGGAAAGAAGTACTACTGCTGAGGACAATGGCTGTGACTACTGAAAGATGAAGCTATTACTGTCAGATCACCTTCCTCCTGTTCTTTGTCATAATGCCTGACATTGCAAAGTCTCCTAAGATGTGCAGCCATAGAAGAGCAGAGATCTTACCAGTGTCTCCAGGAGACATTGTAGCATCCATATACAACACAGTGGTTGTATCCCATGCAGTTGGAGCTTGTTGTTTACTAGTCACTTAGCTGTTTATTCAAGATGAGCATTATGGAGCTCTGGAATGAGCTGAAATTAACTTCAAAGTCAAGTTTGCACTTCTTTTAGTCACTGATCTTAATAATGGATCACTGCAAGTGAAGAAGCAGTTAAATATGAAATGGATAAATCAGGGCTTCAGACCTATATGATACTGAGCACACCAGCACATTGCACATTAGGACCAGCTAGTACTAAGTCTGTGACTGTTGGGGGTGCTCAGCACCTTGCAGGATCAAACTGTGGAGTGAAAAAAATTTAAAAAAAAAAACACAAAACCAACACTTAAGAAGTGGTCATATTATGAGTACTGATTGATTCACTAGATTAAGAGTAATTGAGGACAAGCTCAGAGAGATGAAGCTTTCATTTCTTTGGGGACTGTTCCTATAGCACAAATTCTATTTCCAGCCTCCTGTCAGAAAAAAAATAAAAATCTCTTCACTGTTGGTGCCAGTTTCTAGTTTACCAGAGACTGCTCAGATAGCTGCAGTTGCCACAAGGGATGTGACAAATCCATGTGTTTGAGATGCACCAAGTGCCAAATACTAGAGTTGTGTCTCCCTGGCTAACAATTACAAATGTGTGTCAATATGAGACAGGAGTTTGAAAGCAGTTGCAGTAGCTACAAGATGAGTGGGAGAGATGAGAACTTAAAACTGTCACTAAAAAGCAGCTGACATCTCAGAGAACAGAGAAACAACACGGTGAGTGTCATGTTTTTAGTCTTAATGATACTTTTTCTTTCATCATTTAACAGCATTTACAGAAAGATATTTGGGTTGAGCTTTTAAGGTTTCTTTCCTTACCACTTATTCTACACTTCCTTTTATTATTCTCTGTTAGCTGTATGAAAGTCATCTTTGTGACAAGTACTTGTGATGTCCAGAGGAGATAATTACAACTGCAGCTGAGAATTAACAACAGGAGTAATAAACTCTTAAGACCAAACTTCACAGTTTTCATGTGAATGACTTGACAGTAACATAACAGGAAAAGAAAAATCAAGAAATAGAAAGAAAGTGACTTAAAAAAATAGGTGTGAAGCAAAGCACTCCTCATACCAGGAATGGAATTGCTGTGCAAATACAAGTGATACCAAGCAAGTTTCCTGCACCCAGTCCTTCATTCTGCTGTAGATAATAAATTAGTCATCACAGAAAGAACTGTCATTCATGCTGGAAAAGGAGACTACAATGCAAGTTGTCAACTTTGGTGATTTTTTGGTAAAATTCTCCAGAAGACATAAGAAAGCATTGGATGAGAAAGAGAACTCAAAGTAAAAGTGAAGGTCTTGGACATGCTCCATAGTGTCAGCTGACATTGCACTGTTGTAAGTAACTGATTTATTTATTGATAATGGAGGTGGCTTCTTAATGTATGGACCAGTAGAAGATTCTGAATACTAAAATTACATGGCTACCTACCAGTCTCTTGTGCGATCACACTTTCGGGTGTCAGTCTCCACAACTATGTGAAGTCGGAGTGAGGAGGCATTGTCTCATACTTGCACCCTCTGAGGTACTGCTCCATTTTAAAAACACAAAGACTCAGAGCAGATTTCACATGGCCCTTCTGCTGGTAGTGGACAAAGGCAATTATAGAGAGGAGTACAAGAACATATAGTATTTTCCCCAAATCACTTCACCCAAAAGCTGCCAGCAAATACTGAGTGCAGAGTACTAGCATTGTTACGAGATGGGTATTACCAGACTGAGTTCTCTCAACCCATTTCCCATGTAAGAGAATATGAAAGCCACTTTCAATCAATAGATATCTGGGCTGAATACAGCATGTTACGAAGGGGTTTGGTTTTATTCTCAATTTTATTTGTTTTTTTTCACAAAAGAAGTAGTAAGTCAATGTATTTAGATGCACAGAAAGAAAACTCACCAAACTCTGTGGCATAATTTGATTTATAAGTTATGAAATTTGAAGTTATCCTTAAATATAAATAGTATAGAAGCAAACAACAAAACTTGTTCCAAACAAGCAGTAGAATGACTAAGTGAACAAGGTTATGCTGGAATCATGTGAACAGGAATCACTGTTTTCTGTGATCATTCACTTACATTTAAAGTAAACCTAAGCCCTCAGCCCTGCAATGTACCATGCAGAGAACCTGGAACATTTGCTTAAAATTGTTGACAATCCATTATTTATTGTAAATCATATGGGCTTAGTTTATAAATTCTATATTCACATAAACCAGGATAAAATATTATTTTCTAATATTTTCATTCATCTGGTTTTCCAGTGCTCCTGGGACAGTATCAGAATGTTTAAGTAACCTGTGTGCCATATGGGAAAATATCCAAGTACATGAATACACTGAATTTCATTCCAAAGATCTATTCTCCAGGGGCTTTCATCTCAGTATGAGTAAAGAGGTAATCATGAAGATCAGGAGACTGTGTGAAGAGGTAGCTCCCCTTTTCCTTAATTCCTGATTGATTTAGATGCTTTAATATCATATTGTGCATTTTCTTAAGCTCTTCTATGTTCTTCTTTTCAGATATTAGTTTGCTTGATATTTGGTCCAACTTGTTTCTAGTTTGAACTTGAAAAGAAAAATGTACCACATTAAATTGGCAGCATTTAATTCAAGAGCATCACTACCCTGCATTCCCGTGGGAGTTTGTAGGGATTTATGATGAGTAAAAATATCGAATAAAAAACAACCGTGGAACCTAACGATAAGAAGTTATGCATCTGATGGGTTACCTTCTCACCACATTCTTTAATTGCTTATTTTCTGGTTTATTCAGTTTGCTGTAGTGTTGAAAAATCAAATGTCTCAGGCAAAATTTGCACTCTTCAGAAGCGCATCCATTCCATTACTGTCCACGGGAAAATGTTGTGTTTAGGGACTATTTCTGGCCAGTATTTTTCAAAAAGTACAATTACTGAAACACGTGGCAGACTACAGCCACATCACTGGATTTCCTAAAGCATTTAGATTAAAGGAAAATTCCTGAAAATAATGGCATTTGGAGGCTAGTTTCCTCTGGAACAGCAATATGCAGTATCCATCATGTACACTTTTGGAGCTATTTTTATTTTGGCCTTCTAAAATTAATAAATTTTACCAATGGGTTTTGAAGCTTAAGTCTAATAATGTCAATGATAAATTAATCTATGCCTGTGGATGCAAATAAAATCTGAGTCTATGTTTGTAACATAATCTGAGACACAGCTGGAAATCAGTTTCAAGAACTACAGGCCTCTTCCAACCTGATCCCAAGCAAACTCCTTTAATCCCTATAGTAGCCTTTTCACTATTTACCATTTTTCCACTAGTGGGGCACATTTCTCATTTTTCTATATCAGGGCTCTACTTTTAACAGCTCCCCAATAAATAAACCTGGCTTTTGAGTACATGATATTTTAATTAGGGTTTTACAATCGCACCACTTAAAATTTCCTTTGTGCTCTTTACTAGTCTGATATTCTGTTCTTGTAGTGCTTGTGAGCAAATTCAGTCAAGTGTTAGGCTTTCCACTTCAAAGAGGAAAATGGGGATTTTTACTGTGCTCCAGCAAATTCCCTACTATATGATAAAAGAAATCTTGATTTCACATGGATTCCAATTCACTCAAAATGGACTTATAAGTTAAAACAATGTCCCTCATATTCTGTTCAATACCATTAGCCCAGAAAAACCCAGATGGCAAGGGCTCAATAAACCAAGTTCACCTATAGTTGGCCAGGTGCTTAGGAAAGCCAGCCTGAGCAGTCCAGGTGAAGCAGAACAGTAATTACATCTACAAACTCAATGCTATGTGCCAGTATCTTATAATTATTTTATTTCTTATGTTTGAGATTTTCTTAGTTCCAAACCAATTGCCAGTCCATACTTAGCTGGCAACCTTCAAGTGTTTCTTCAGTTAGTCTGATTTAACCTTTAGCCTGGATGTAATTCCCGTGTCAGTGGAATCACACCAATATTGAGATTTACCTGGAAAGCAATGGAAGGTGTGTTGTCAAAGTATCTTCACTGCTATTCAGTCATCTTTAAAATTTAATTTAATTTCCAGTCAGCATTTTTAGCAACACAGTATAACCCAGCTGAGCTACATTCTTCACAGCTGTTGAAGCTCACAAAACTTTTGCACTAAGAACAGAATTGTGCCTTTTAACTCGGAGACTGGATACCTGTGCTTTTGAACCCAGGACCAAGACGCACTGTCCATAACTAGCCCAAGCCTTTGACCACGCAAAAACAGCAGTAGCATGTTATAAGGTAGCATGACGCATTTCAGCAAAGTTCTTCTTCCAATTGCCCGTACATTTTTAAACCACTCTCTGGTTTACTTACTTATTAAGAATATTACAAATGAAACAAGTGCCAAACTGACGATCAAAGTGAGAATAAAGGTCACGAAGAAAAAACACTGGTTTCTTATGTTGCTCTCTGCTGCATTTGCTCCAGCACCATCAGTGTTCTCTTCCTCATCTGTTATGAAATGACAAATCATTTGGTGATAAAGTTTGCTCAGGTTGGTTAAGGTAAACATGACAAAATGCTTCTGACTTCATGAAAAGATGCAGAATATGTCATAATTTTGGCCAACGGATTTTATTTCCTGTGATATTTCATGATAAGGGAAGAAACCAACTTTGTGAGCTCAGCTTGAATTTGGAAGTATAAAAGCTAATACATTTGTTATAGCTTTTGGAACATAATCAACAAAAGTTTTCTGTTGTTGAAATACACTGTTTTTTTGAAGTTGACCTGTTTTACAGCTCACTTTTACACATACAAAGATGGCAATGAAGTTTTCATCCAAAGACTTTTAAGGGACTAATTAAACTCAAACTTTTCAAAAGATAAGAAAAAAATTAATATCTAAAACCTACGTACAGATTCATCCTACACATTCATCCTCTAGATTTGCTTGTTTTTCTGTTGCTGATAGGTTTAGGTTGGATCTTAGGAAGCACTTCCTCACGGAAAGGGTGATTAGACACTGGAATGGACTGCCCAGACAGGTGGTAGAGTTGCCATCCCTGGAGGTGTTTAAGAAAAGATTGTATGCTGCACTTAATGGCACGATTTAGCTGATGTCATGGTGTTAGGTCATAGGCTGGATTCGATGATCTCAGAGGTCTTTTCCAGCCTCAGTAATTCTGTGGTTCTGTGAAAGTCAGTAGTTTCTCTCATAGAAACAGTTGCAATAAAATGAGAGGTGGCAATAAGTCCTAAAGATAACACCATGAGGAAATTCATATGAATTTAAAAAAAGAAAAATCATACTTGACCAGATTTGTTTAATCCCAGGTTTGCCTACTACTTTACTTAGTATGATGTGGGTTTATTTTATGTTTTGGGGGGGAGCAGGGAGCTAATGTAAATTCATTTTGGCATCACGTACTAAAATTACATGCAAATTACTGTAATTTCTTCTTCAGTAATTGCTGTCTTGCCATTCTGAAAGGGAGAGTAGCGTGTGCATCTGTGGAAATATATCTCTAGATTGTGTTCTTGCTTTAGCTGGTAGAAATCGCTGAGGTCTTTGCAACTGAGCCTGTAGTGATAAAGGTGAGGGGAGGCTGCACAGGCCGCTACAACACATTAATTATGAACCAGCCTGGGCCTGAGCAATTCACTGAGCTAGCAGGAGATCTCTGGGAACATCTCTGCTTTTCTTTATTGCATTTAACACACTCCCACCTCCGGGTAAGCGGAAACCTCTTAATATCTGGTAGTTCGGGTTTTATTTTTATTCCCTTAGCATTCATAATAAATGCATCATATACTAATTGTCTGCACCAATACTGCTTTCTAATCAGAACAATAAGGATGGGGACTGCCCATTATTGCTGTCTCTTAAGCATACTAAACTATCAGCTGGAGGTCTCAAAAGTGGTCTGTGCTTGCTCTACCTAATGAATGCTTCTTACTATTTCAGTGGGCTGAACATGCCAGACTGCAGGGTTGTGAGGAGTCAGTGAAAACACATTCTTGCCAAACTGCAAACAGTGGCACCATTTTATCATCTAAAACATAAATTACTGCATGCCTGCTACCAAAGCAATCGAGAGGTATATACATTTTAAAGAGTCTTTAACAGGATTGCTACTGTGTTTGATTATGACAGGTCATGTTAAGCTAGTGACCAAAAGGATTGCTGTGTACTGCAACATTCTTGAAATACCATTTTTAAATCAAATTGCACATCTGCTATAGTACAATAGTTCATTCACAAGATCTCAGTATTTATCAGAAATTGAAAAATACTCCATAAATCTCACTTATTTTCTGCCAGAAGAACCAGAATTTTTCGCTGCTAAGGACTGTAAAGATTTCATTTAATTGATAGGATAAGATAGCTACAGAATCTCTGATTAAAAAAAAAAAAAAAAAAAGTATGTTAGAAAGAATAATTCTAGAAGGAGCCAAAGAGCTTTACAAATTAATGCATAAAATACATATTTGGCTACCTCTATTTACTGCTGAAAGGTAGGGAGGAGCATGCATGTGATTATTCCACAGAACCATATATGATTCCACAGAATCACATATGATTCCACAGAACAATGTATATTTACCTGGGAAGCAAACCATACAAAAGAAAGCAAGACAGTCACACTGAAAGAAGTTTCTTTGATATTAAAATATATGTATCCCATTGTCTCCTTTTATACTTGTAGAAGTGACAATATCAAAATAATGTAACATAAAAGAATCAGTGCTTATGTTTAACTTTGTGTTAAATACAGAAAATAACACCACTCTATTTAGTTGCATTAGAAAACATTAGAGGACTTGGAAACAGAAGTCATGGAAAGGTATTAAGTCCTGTGCATGATTAAGTTATGGATGTTTGAAACTCATTTAAACATAGCCATTGTTCTACAGCTCCACTTCAGTCAAATTTGCCATTATAGTAAGGGAAATAAGAGCAGATTCAACTATTGCTATGCAGAATGCTGCTGAAGAACTCCAGGTTTTAAGATGTTTTCATGTCACAAAGAACTCAAATATATTGTAGCTATCACTGGGTGCAAATATTCTTGTTGCCGTGAGAAATCAAAGATAAAAGCCCTGTAAAACCGGTAAAAGTGTGAGAGCCCACATCTGAAACGGTAAGTAAAGAGAGTCTGTGAATTAGAATACTTAGAAGTCTCATGGGATATTTCAGATAACTGGTTTGAGTCCTTAGGAGATGTGTGTTAAAATGAACAGAAATTCTCTGATGTTTCTATTGCCACCTGTGAATTTTAGTGCTTCTGAAGAAGTACAGTGGTATTTATGTAGTAGGTGGATAGTGAGCATTACTAGAGGCATTATCCTGCAAGGGATCACCTCATGAATCCCAGTGGAAATGGAAGATAAGTTCAGGCTTGATGGTGAATCCCTAGGCAAATGCAAGGATTTTCAAGAACCTAATAACTGCCATACTCATCAGGAGCTGCTAGACCTTTAATCTGAACTGTCTAAATTATGCCATTTTCAATCTTTTTCTTGTATTTTCCAGTACAGAGCTTGACATACAGATAATGGGTTATTGGACTGTTGACATCAGTGATACGCAATGTGGTCAGCCTTTTCAAATGTAATACATAACTCTTTTTTGATGGCCTATTGTAGGTACAGAAAACCACAGAGCATCACCTATCATACATACCTAGTGCATGTTCAGACCCATCCGGACAAACATTAAGCTTGTTCAGATTGTTTAAGGAATCAACTACATAAAGTTTTCCTTCTTCATGAGTATCAGGCAGATTAATTTCCAAGGAAGGCCTCTCCATTGTATCTACAATAAATAATAATTTAAAAGGTAAATTAAAACATGGATATGGGAAATAACTGGTAACAGTTGATGCCCCGTTCAAAGGAAATGTTGAGCAGCCTTAACAACCATTAAAATAAAGGGATTTGAAGCACCAGCACACTTACTGGGTCTCATACTAAGCAAGTACTCAGTATACAGCACTTCTTTATTCTTGCCGATCTTTGATGGGTATAAGGCTTCATTTCTACATTGTGTTTATGCCCATGTGTGTACTTCTATATAATATACATTTGTAGAGAAAGAAAGAAATCTATTTGACTGGCTCCATCATTGATTAGAACATTAGCTATTTAGTTGTATAACCTTTTTGGTTTGTTGAGTACTTGGTAAGATGTAGGGTGATATCCTGACCAGTGAAAGACAAACCTTCACTAACACTGCAAGAAAGGGTATCACTCAAGTTCTCTGTTTCAGCATCAAATAATTCAGAGATAAAAGAGAGAAAGCAGGTATGGATGTAGGAGATAAGCAGCAAGAATTTAGGGCTGTTTATACACCTTAGAATAGCACCGTTTTCTCTTAGAAAGTTGCGTGGTGCCACGCAGGACAGTCTGCAAGTCACGTCCTCACCAGTACTGGCTCTGCTATCTCCCCATAAGCACATCCATGGCCAACTGCAGTTGTTTTGGAGCCTTGCATTTCAACAACGACATGCTACAAGTTACCACCTTGTGCACAGAGGCTTTTGGTTATTTTTAGCTTCCAAAGAGCAGTTGTTTCTCTTGGGTATTTTGATTAGTACCTCCCTGCAACTTCAGGGAACACTCTTCTTCACAACTTGAGCTGTAATAAATGTGAGTACTTTTGATTCATTAATATTATGAATTATGTGTTTCTGCATTCATTAGTAATTATTTAAAAGCAATTTCCTCACTGTGCATGTAGCCACAACGAAGATAACCCTTATTAATTCAACAAAGTCTCTATTACATTTGTTTTATTCCATTTACAAAGAAGAGAGGATACAGACATCAGTGTCACTGGCCAAAAGTATTATTTTCCCAACAAACTAATTATTTTCCCAACAAACTAATCTAAACATTAGGGTTTTTCAAGTCACTCAGCCTTGCTTAAAGATGTTTCCCCCATGCAACTTCTAAATTTCCTCTTAAGCTGTTCTGTTAAAATCAGAACTTGGAATGAGAACACACTGAAAATTCTTCACATTAAAAAAAAAAAAAGGAAATCAATTCTAAAAGGAATTAAAAAACAGGAGAATGAAACACTACTTACAACATAACTGTGTCCAGGTAATGTGCCAGTATGGAAGAAATTAGCCAGTGAAAATTGCCCGAAGAAAACTTGTTCTGCTGTTCCTCTCTCTACTTGTACACCCATAGGAATCTGTCAGCTCCTGCAGGACCCATGGAGGCAGCTATGAAACAGACTGTCGCTTTCAAACTATATTTAGAGCTCATCTTGGCCAAGTATACCGGCCAAGTATACCGGCCAAGTATATCTCTTTAAAAAGAAATCAGCACAAATACAGCTTTTTTATTATTATTATCAGTATGATAAATTCCTATCATGGATAAGTTTTGTTATTGATGATCAGTATTTCACTAATAATTTGGTTTTATGATGCCTTTTTAAAACTCATTGGGTATGCAGAAAAGACCTATCTATGGCACTGTAGCAATGAGTAACCAGTTTGCTATGCTGAAGAGTCCTATCCACAGTACTGCAGTCAAGAATACTTTAAAGGCATAGACTAGAAAAAAACAGGGTATTTTCCTCCTCCTGCACACCTTACAAATTCAAGTGGGACAGTATTACACGATAGGCGAATTTATACAGCACTCATGGTTGTTTAAATTCTGCTGAAGAGTTTGTGCATACTGGGAATTGCTCCTTCCCAGACAGTTCTTTTGATCGCTGTTTTTTTTCTTGCTGACATTGCAGAATCTCATGTTACAGCTCACTGCCATGACAGGCACCTGATGCTCACATGAAGGGACTGCAGCTCAAAACAACGAATCCTTTCTGAAGCCATTCTATACACCTAAAGTTTTCAACACTTTTAAACTGACTGGCTTTTCCTTTTGGGAAACAACACAGAGGATACATCTTAGATGATCTCCGATGTCCCTTCCAACCTAAGCCATTCTATGATTCTGTGATTTTCTGACTCACAGTTCCTACTCCAAGCTGGGAAGCTGTGCTACTGTCCAGTCTCAGGAGGAAGCTGACATAACAAGCTTGCTCTCTTTCTGCAGGGGTCTCCTAAAAGTCCTTCCTCCAAACAAGGATATGTAGGCAGAGAAAAAAAAAATATCTCACCTCCATCACCAAAAGATTTCTGACACCACCCTAACTGGAAGACAAGGACCAAGGCCCCCCCTCGTTCCAAGCTTGAAAAGGTCTACAAACCCATCAGATCTCTCCAGGGCAGCAAAACAGCCTGTCTCCCCTGAAACGGCCTTAAAAGCTGTAGTGGTCTGTGGTTGGCAGCTACAGTGTAATGGTGAAAGGGCAGCCACATGCATGGCCACTTGCCAGGAGGTGCTGCTAAAAGCACTTCTGCAAAACCCTAGCACTACAGGAAGCTACCCAAAGTGCTACTAGCAAAGCATGCCAAAGGTGACCACCCAGAAGCCCGTGGCAGGCTTGGGGGAAAGGTGTAACACAAAGGGGGCATAGCCTTAGGCCTAGCAAACACTGAGTATACAGCTTCATCCAGATCAAGGATCAGAAGTTTCTTCACTTCTATGACGAACATGGGCAACACACGTCAATAGTAGCACAAAGTTCAGTCAAAGGCCTTGTTAGTGGTTATCAGCTTCATATCCAAATGAGTTAAGTAATGTATTTTTAAAAAAGGCAGAAGCTAAACTAATGAGCATGTATGGATTGTTCTAGAATAGGTTCTGCTAGAACCTGAAATAAAACCAAACCAACCACCCAAGGTAAAAATCAAAAGAACCTTAACCAAATTTGCCCTTATCAGAGCAAGCAGTAGTTTTCAGGGGGTGGTATGGGTGTTTTGGATAAAAGGTTCACTTCCACAGCTGATAACTTGCCCTAACAGTTTATTCTAACAAGCACTTTTAGAGACTTTCTGGTTGAGAAGCTCATTAGCTCTGGTTTAGTGTCTTTATTACATAACACCACCTCCCCCCTCATCCCTAAGAGTTGTGTTACTGCTACATTTCAGTGCTCTAGAGGCAGAAAGTGGGGGGAGGGAGCAGTTTTCAACCTGACCAACGCAGGGCAGCTGAAGTGGCTCCTGGAAGATAAGGGAGAAGGTGTTTTGCAGTAGGAACCCTTCAACCATTACAAAACTGAAACCAACACTAGGCTGTTTTGCAGACCATATGTAAATAAAATATACCTCCCAAACACAGCAAGGTAGAGTTTCATGTAGCATCTACTACAGCATTGAGACTAACCCAACCAAATGTGAGCCAGCAACAAAAGGCCTCTGTTTCAAACTTTAATCTTCACCCATGTTTCAGCTTTCATTGAGGTAGCAATCACTTTTACACAGGAAGCAAGCAGTGAGAAATATCTTTATTCAAAAAAATTAAACATCCAATTTCAGAACATGAGAATTTGGATTTTATTTTACACTGAAGCAAGTAATTGTCATTCTCTGCTTAACTGTAAGTGAAGGGAATTGAGCTATATAGTCCCCCTTCATGTTTGTCCATCTGCCACTGAAGTGCTAAAAAATTTACTAAAATAGCTTCACACAAACAAGTTAATCTTTTCATATCAGCATATTTACCAAAACACTTGGTCAATTCATTGATTAAATTTCTATAATGTAAGGAATCCAATCTGACACAGCATTTGACTACAGTTATGACCCCATTTAACAGTTCAATTACAATATATCCACCTTTGGAGCAAGTTTCCTTTAATGCAAGTATTATAATGTATCCCTGCACCCAATCTTACATCAATCTATATACAGTGTATATGCAACTACGCAACAACATGCATTATATTTACAGACTTTATACAATATCCCTGTGCACAAGTGCAAATTGACTACAGAAATAAAAATATTTAAAGGTTACAAATCTATTTTAATTATGAAAATTGAACCCCGTGAAAAGGGGATCTAGAAAAATTCCCCCACGTCTGCTCTTTTATCACGACATTTACTTCTAGCCTTTGTCCGAGCCTTGAATGCTGCAGAGTTGTACAAGTGCTACAAAATAAAAGGAAAAATTAACCACAGATGTTCAAAAGGTTTGTCCTTTTACAGATATTTTTTAATGTTAAGAAAGAGATGTTTTTATTAATATTTGAATTAAATTGATAGGCCTTCTGAAATGTATAGATAGGATCTTTGCTCTGAAGGCTGATTCTTTTTAGAATATGTACACACACATTTAAAGGAAACTTAAGACTGTGTAAGAATGGCTGAGCTAGGAGCAATTCTAGAAGACAGGCTATCTTGAACATTGTACACACCCTGTGTAGATTCAGTTTGTCTGCTGTATTAAACTTCGTAGCACCATTCCAGAAATTGTACACCTGATGAGTACAATCAGAACCAACAGATCAAAATCACCCTCCTAGTGTCCATGCCACACTGGAGGCCTTTATAAAGACTCTGTTTCTGTGGTTTCTTGTAGGTCCCTACCCAAAAACCCCAGCACTCTTATCTTAAGAGCCCAAGTTTCACATGTATGGAGCATGAATCTGGTACTGATAAAAAAAACAAGTGAACCCTCGGACACCCTTGGGAGAAAAGCGGTAGCAGACACCTGGCCAGGGGGAAATCTAAAACAGGAGCTCAAAGACACACACAAGCAAGGTTTGGCTTCATTCAGGACAATATGGGGCACTCTCAGAACTGAAGTGGCAAGTTTAAAGATAACTGCTTCTGAAGTGCATGTTTGGAATACCATTTAATTCAGGAGAAATATGTTAGTGTATGAAGTAAAGAAAGAGATCACAGTGCAATAACCTACCCTTTCAAAACGGGGTATCTTCATTGTTTTAAGAGTTGCACCATCTAGCATTACAGGTGGACCAAGCTCAAACACGTTCCGAAGAAAGTCATTTGACTAAACAAGAAACACATTAAATGATCAGTTTCTCCTCTGATTACAAAGTCTCCAAAGACTACTATTGTTAAATATCAAATATTACAGTAAGAAATAGCAGTAATTTGACACAAATCTGAGTATTTTTTGCAATTAAGCTAGGGAACACTTCTTCCTTTTTTATAATAAGGCTTAGAATTATAACTACCCTCTTGAGAAGACAGACAGCTCCTCCCCCCACCTTGGTTCTTTTGTCCCAGCACATTATACACTGTTCTGTTACATTCTCTACACAGGATTAGGCAGCTGAACACAGATCTGTATGGTTTCACAACGCCAATTTTAAAATACCTGGTTGTAAAAGCAGGATTTGATAAATCTGAAAAAGCTGTTAAGTGCCTGGGCTCCCTCAGTCACCTACAAATACAGTTGACACTGGACTGAAAGTTTTAACCCCATGTTTATCAGCAGTTTGGGAGTGTAAACTCCTAAACTAGAGTTCCTCCTTCTGCAACATATATAAACAGATAACTAGTGAACAAACAGTTCCTAGAAGAGAGATAAGGACTTATCCCTTCCCTTCTGGTAGTGCTGTAATCATCAGGCTGCAAGCTGTGTTCATTATTAACTAAAACTTTGCATTCCTTTTTACAGGCTTGAACAGGAGTGGTGGAAGGTGGAAGAATGCAGCTTTAGAGCAGGCAGATGACTGCACCACTGCTGAGAGCACATAAGGATTTGGAAAAAACCCTGGAGCTAGTAAGCTATTCAGTTTGAATCTCTTACTCATTGGAAGAAGACTTCTAATTGCTAACACAGTGCACCCAGGCTACAACTCAAAAGCAGCTCACCCAGACAGTTTTAGCTCACTGAAGAGACAGCATGAAAAATGAACTACACACTTCTAATGCAAAGCCCATCAGTTCTGCTTATAACTTTGTAATTCAGACTGAATTACTACAGCAAACCCAGACAGGGAAAACAGAGTCTGAGCATGTATCAGACAGCAGCTCACCTGCAAATGATACTGCATCCCTGATCCCAGAATCTCCTTGAAGGTATCGTAAGTTTGTTTTTTAACCCAGCAGTCAATATACATACGCTCAGGTCCAAACTTTACCATCTCTGTAGGAAAGTCACGCTCCTAGCAAAAATTAAAGGAAATAACTTGTATAATTTTAAACAGTATTTTGCATTCAGAATTGTGTATGTATCAGTGAACTTTATTTTCATAAATAAATTTGGCACAACAAAACCTTCCAAAAAATAGAGTATGCATATACTAAAGATTCAGGATTTCTCAAATTGATGCACATCTAAAGTCAGTTTCACGTATGACTTGAAGCTGACATTCTTCAAGTCGGAAAGCATTTAAAAAAAGGATCACTTAACTTTCATCTTTAAAATGACTAAGAATTTGGACTTCTCTCCAGAAAAACCAGTTCTAAGTGCAAGAGTCACCTTTAAGTCAGTTTATTAGCCTCATTTAGTCCCCACCTTTCAAGTGCAGCAAGCTACATTTGTGACAATGGAATGTAACAAGTGCTAGTAAGTGACTGATTCTTCTACAGGCAGAATCTCAAAAGTGACTTCAAAGTCTTCTCTTTAGCTTCTAAGATACTTAACTGTTCTGAATGCCAACTAATATTTAGCTGGTCTTACCCATACAGCGATGTAAAAAGTAATTATCTGGTAAGTAAAAAAATAAAGAATCCATTAAAATAATAGAAGCTTGACATTTGTCTTAGAGGCTTTACTCAGAAAGTAATATCACTAATCAATTCAGTCCTGCTTTGTGTAATGTTCTCAGTCTGGATGTGGAAAACCAGATAATTGCACAACAATTAGGACGACTCCTCCCTCCATCAGGCACAAAAAATTCTGCCTCCTGATAGAGATGCCATTTGGAAAAATATCTTATTTGCTTTTTCTTTCTTATGCACAGCAGTTCATGAAGAGATTTTACAATAAAATCTTTTCACAGAATTCAGGACACTAATTTAGATGTCCTACAAAGTTTTCTATTAAAAGAATCTGCTCATGGTATAGAATAAAAAGAATTTTGAATTTACACTGCAATGTTTAGCCTTCTTTGAAGAAAATAAAACCCAAACTTTTCAATATGGAAGCCAAATTTGGAGAAAAATAAGCTAAGTCTGACTTTCCTTGTTCTACATTCCTAAAAAAGCAGTTAATTTTTGCATAAGTATCAGGATTTGAAATCTCATTCACAATATTTTTCCTGTTGCTTTCACCAAAACAATAATTCTATTTTATAATAGAATCATTTTGACTGAATTATACACTATATAGTTACAACCCAGACATTCAAAGAAAAGAATCACCTCAACAGCTCGTAGAACATCTCTGAAAACAGATCGCTGCTTTCTTTTATCTACTTTGGCTCGGTGCTTGTTTCCATCAGTAGCCAGAGCTCTTAGTTTCTCTGTTAGAAGTTCCATATCTTCATAAAAGAAATCCTAGTAAAAAAAACAAAAACAACAAGCTTTTATTTTCTCTGGCGTTAACATTTTTCCTTGCAGATATGGTAATGGATCTCTCCAGATTCTGGGCATGCAGACTTTCTACAACTTTGTTATTTAGAGAGGCAGAAATGCAATTAACTTCCTGTAGTTCCATTTGCAGCACTTAAACCTGTAATAGCAAAGTCACAGCAACCAGTTTACCCAAGCAGGACACTATCAAACTCTATTCTGGTAGTCAAAGCCCCATAAAATAGTACAGCTCCTTCAGTGTGTGTATATACCTGCCAATCTATGCTGCTCTGTAATTTAAAAGGACTTCAATAGCCTAACTGATCTGCTGAACCTGATCACTGCTCCTGTTGACAAGCTGAGGGCACTTTCAGGTTATTAGCACAGAATTCATGCTCCTGGAGATAGTTCATGAGACACCATAACACTGACTGTACAGAATATTTACTCATAAGTCTTGTGTGGGGTGGAAAATTACAAAGCAATTAAAAGCATGCTTAAATAAACACAAGTAAACGTCAATGCATATTTTTTTATTAGAAAAAAACACTAACTCAGCACTACTTTACCTGGATTAGTAATAATATATATAAACTTATGTGAAAACAAGTTTGTTGTGTGGGTTTTTTTGTTTTGTGGGTTTTTTTTTGTTGTTGTTGTTTGTTTGGATGGTTTTGTTTTGTTGTGGTTTGGGGGGAGGGGAAGTGGTTTTGTTTGTTTTGGGTTTTTTGGGGGGGTGGAGTCATTTGCTTCTTCGGTTTTAATCTGAATGTTTTGTCACATAAGCTGATTAGGCTGAGTTTACTGCTTGCTTTTGGAAAGAAACTGGTCAAAGACATGCAGATGAAGCATTTTTAATCTGTGTTGATAGCTAAGGATCCAAAGACAATCATTTGTAATGATTAAAGGGGCATTTTCTCAGTCGAGCAGAAGTTTTAGTGAATATAGTCTCATTCATTAATGCATTTTAAATTTAGTTACTTGCAGCCAGTTTGACCAGCAAGGTCAAAGGCAATTTAGCTGTGTGTGAAGCAATACCAAGAAGCTTGCACCTAATCCAACTCAAAAGCAAACACCAAGAAATCTCACCAAATGTAGCAATACTCCTGTCTGTGCAAAATTGTGCAAATGCTTTCTAAGTCTCCTCCCAAAAATTCACTGACTAGTCCCCAGCTAAGAGTCACAAATGCTGTGAAACCATCATGCAATAGTAGCTGTGGGCAGAACTGTGCAGGTTGTGAATCACTAGAACTGGCCTGCATAAGTATCTAATGAGTGTTCCCACTACAGTAAACAATACTGTTCTATCCTGGAATCTCTCTAGGGGGTTTTTTGGTGTTTTATTTTATTTATTTTTGTTAGTGCTGGATTTAAATTTCAAAGCTTGCAGACTACATTTCTAGCTACTCTTCAGTATTCCGATGTGCTTTGTTACATCTGTCCTGGCTTGCAATATGGAAACGAGTGTAAAAATGATAGTTAAGTTGCTGTGAATCATCACTGTACCCACTAAGATCAGGGCAGACTCACTACATAAAACATAACCCAGTGAATTATCTGCCACCCATTGAGATCCAGGGTACATCTACTTACAGCATCAGTTTCGCGTGCCAGTTCAAACAGAAGGGCTAGTGTTTCTCCAGCAGCTATTCTCATGTTGAGATCATCACAAGACAGCAGACTTGGAAGTTTATGCAAGTGCCTAAGGAGTAAGTCACATTTCATAACCATGTAAATTTTGTTGATACTGCTTCATTGCATATAAATAGTCATTACAGATTTTGCATTTCAAGAAAGATACTCACATTTCAATTTTCTTCTTCACTTCATTCATTGGACAAATGGTCAACAACAGTGTCCATGCTAAGAGAGCACTGATGTGAAGCACAGTATTATGGGTACTCGATACACCATTAGTGTCTCTATCTCGCTGATAGGCCTTTGTGAAGATGTTTTCCAGGCATTCCATAGTAGAATACAATTCCTGAACACAGGGAAAAAGATCATGGAAGTGGGTTAAGATTCAAAATTTTCATACTGCAAATTTATTGTTTAGAAAAGTATTATTTATTCTCACCGTAATGTCATCAGTGACAATGAAACAGCAAATCCCTAAGCAGGTTGCACACTAAACACAAAAGAAAAAACAGTGTCAGTATTTGACATTAATATTGCTGTTTGAGAAAATCCTCAAACTTTGATCCCTGAAATTCAACATCTGAAGCAATGAAAACTTGAGATTAAGACTTTAGCAGAGTAGAAGTCTTCCACAATGTTTAATTCATCTACTTTTTGCCAGTTAACTCTCAGTTCCTGTCTACGCAGAATGATTTTACAACATATGCTAGTCACAAGCCTTCATCTTCATGCTGTACTATATAACATAGTTTACAAAGCCCCTCCAAAAAGCTACACATGTAGCACTCCTTCCACCCAATTATTTTAAATCCCACTAGGATTCACTAGAAGAAAATATGCTAATAAAACAGTAAAGAACACGTGACATGTATTTACAGCACTGGGAAATATTTTCCCTTCTCTACCCACTATTACAATTAAATGGCATGAAAACACCAGACTTCCAAAGCCTTTCCTGGCACTTTACAACTTCTACTGCGAGGTCCTACACTTCTCTTCCTTATCCCCTGTATTCTACTTGGCCTCCTCTGGCCAAAAGTAAGAGAAAAACAACATCTGAAATACTTGCACTGACCACACAAGGACTCAAAACTACACTTACACAGGACAAGCTCTAATAGCTTTTGTTTGTTTGTAGAAAGAACTGCTGTTGAATTACTATTAGCAGCTGACAGTATCCATTGTGCTTGATCTGTGTTACAGTCTTGATCCGTGGGAAAACTTAAGGGTTTTTTTTCCCCTATAGAACTCCAACATCAGCCCTCAGGGCTGCAGTAAGGGAACTGCCACATAGTTAAGACACTTGACAAAGTACTAGATGTAACATCTCTTGAAGGAAGTTTCTAGGTTGAAGAAAATGATGTTCAACCTTTAGGTAGAACTTTTTAAACCCATGAAAACTGCTAGGCATCATTCAGAGCATATGTCAACACTGAGTTTACAGTAGTGTAGTGACCTTTAGTTCTGGATTACACAAGAGTGAGCTGGTTAAAAATTGCCCTCTGTGCCTGCCTGGCAAATAAACATTTAATACTTACAGATTGTCTGGCTTGGATACTGGCTGTTCCATCACAGACAATCTTCTTCAGAACCGGACCAAGGGTCTTAAAAATCTCTTCACTTTCAATTCCTGACCCCATCTGCACACACAGAAGACATGCCAGTCCGGCAGCTGCACACTGTTCATCACTCTTACCTAGAGATTAACATGCCATGATGAGTAGTCACCTTGAGCATTGCTTCCTTCCTTTAAAGGTAGTTTAAAAACTTATAAGTGGAAATTCATAAACCAATAGACAGGAGATGATTTCAGTTAGCTTTCTAAATCACCTAAACTGTAGTATCTAAATTCCAAAGAGGAATGTTGTTAACATAACTAAATTAAGCACACTCTAAAGTACTGGAGAAGCCCCATAGTCTTAATTCATTATAAACAATAAGGTATTGCATGGGAATTACAGCTTTCTAAAAGCAAGCTTGTTAATTACCTTTCTTTATGCAGCGTTCAATACTATCAGTTAGTGTCATTCTCCTTTCCATGATAAATTCATATAGTATTTTAGAAGAAAAAGCACTTTTCAGACTTTCAAGAGCTGCTTGTCTTGTCTTTGCACTGTTAGAAGAGAGAAAGAAGACCTCCTGAAATCAATACACACCAGTTAAAGCACAGTCTTTATTTTTATGGTAGTTTATAATTGTTCAATAGAAGAGTAACCCACAGCAGTACCATGAAGAATGAAATGCTATGAATTGCCTCCTTCCTCTAGGACAGAGCAACTTAGGTTGGAGATAGAATTCGTAAGAGTACACTCAGCTAGAAACAGTCACTCTACTTCAAGCTATTAGGAAAAGGAAGTCCAACTCTCACTTATCCAAAAACTCGATGGAGGGAGAAAAAGGTCTTTTCAGATCAGAAGCATGAAGTAATTTCAGTAAGCATATAAAAAAGTATGAGAACTTTCCCTTATTATATCAGTTAGGCAGAAAGTAACATGTGAATGTGTTTCTTCAAAGCATACTGTACCTCTTGTCCAATGTAAGATCAATAAATCCCTTCAATTTGTATTCTAAGTCTTCTTGAGTGGCTTCTTCATCAACTTCAGGCCCTAATGCAGAGGAAATAGTTTAGTCCTACTGATACATAGTTTATTAGCAGATGCAGTAGCATTCAACGCTACCTTTTTAAGAAGAAAGCAGTTTAACATAGATGATAGATAGAAAATTTTTCAGTATTGCAACATAAATCTGTTAAGCCTACTACATCAAACTGCTCTTAAAATACTTTTATAAACCAACCATGTCAGAAACACATTCTCATCCAGTCCACTACAGCTACCCCTGGAGTACAGTGTTGGTGCAGTGAGTACTGTCTAATCAGCCTGTCTTATCTGGTATCACAGCAGACTCCTCTGCAACAGCAGCTCAGTTAAGGGTAGCAAGTATGGAAGGCTCCCTGCCTTATCACCCTGAAAGCAGGCTTTCAGGTCCCCTCCTCCCCTCAAAACAACATTACAGCTGCCTAAGTTGGTAGCGGAGACAAAACACAAAACTAGTTCAAAACAGTCAAATGGGACTTTCTAACCCCAAACTCTTCTGCAGTTCTGAGCACCTCAACTACATGTTATGAAAATCAATGTCTTATAATGCATCTTAAAATTCTTTTTGTCTCCAAAAGTTAGCATTGTGTAATTCTAACAGACAGTGGAGTAGTTTCAGAAGAGGCTCAAAAAACTGGAGTATATTCTCACCAAACCAAACAGCCGCCACTAGGCTAACAATCATAGGACTTAACAGAGTGTCATTATTTTGCTACTGCTACTTACAGTTTGGTACTTTGGTACTCCTAACTCAATGCAGGTTTTGTTTTCAAAAAGGATACATATAAATTAAAGAACATACCATCCTCAGTGAAGCTCGCAGGATCACTGAAGCCACTGCAGTGGCTCATAGTTTCAATTGAAGCATCTTCATCGCTAAAAGGTTGCACATTTCTGGGCTGACCACCTAAAGTAAAGATGAATACAATAGTTTGGTCATTTTTCATATAGAAAAGGAAGATCTAAACACAAAGTAGAATTCAACCCTACCAACAGATGCACTATCCCTGACCTAGACACAGAAAGCACATTTCCTTCCTCTCCTGGTTCCTTTATTCCTACCTCCTCTGAAAACTTTGTTGGCTCCGTTCTGGAAGATCATTTCTAAATGGTGGGGAAGAGCCCACCTAGCTTTCAAAGTATGGGCAGAATTCCTAACTCTAGATTTAGGATCTTCCTACAATCAGTGCAGAGTTAATGCAATTTCCCATGACTGTGCTTTAAAAGTAGCTTGATATTAATTTGACTGTTAGTATGAGCTACCTAAAAAAGCACAATTCCCCCCTCTCCCCCCAATTTTAAGGGGCTTCAAGACAGCGTAATTTATACATTTAGGCAAACATACATCACCCAGTTCAATACAGGATTTACAGGATTAAGTGCAGTATGTGCAGCATCAGCGATGTCCAACCCTGATTTAATACTGAATTACAAATACAAGCCAGAACATCAAATGCTTCAACAAGGGGAAAAAGTTCTCCCTCTCAAGATCAAGAAGGCCTCAGTTCAGTAACTTTAGCCTTTTTGAAGAAAGCAGTATTAGTTTAACCAGTGCTCATCTCTACAGCTTTTCTTATTTGCATCTTATTGTTACAGCATTAAGAGTTGGAGGCATTTGACCTAGTGATATTTTAATTCTATCACTGTCCTATCCTAGCCCTTAATTTGTGTGTACTAAAATTGATTGACAGTAGTTTCACTGTTACTTCTCCAACAGCTCCCAAATGTCACTTGAGAACTCAGATACCTGCTCTGCCATTTACTTTTTTTTGGTACAATTGATTCGAAATTACTCAAGGCAGTGCACAGCTCTTGACAGCTTCAGGCAGGCTTCCTGACTACCAAAGCTTACTGACTGGCCCCCAAAAAGCATTTTTATCTAGCCAGAATCAACTTTGAGTTGATCACTGTCTATGTACTTTGCAATAAAGTTAAATTGACACACCAGGGATTTTACAGCTCTCAGCTAGAAACCATCCACTTGTATCACTGATCACAAACCCTTGATACTTCCTATAAGGTACAATGAAAAACACGAGGCAACACATGGACAACAAAACTTGGAAGCTCAGAGATCTGGTACAGCCCCCTTCTTGCTTCTAGTGATGTGAAGCAGGGAAGTTCAGTGGGATAAGTCGAAAGAACGACTGCCAGCCCTTCACAAACTACAAAAGCAGCTGCAGAGAGACCCAGTGAATTGGTCACTTCCGGAACACTTAACCCCAGAGGCTGACTCTGCTCACAGCTATGGTAGCCTGAGGTGAAATTTCTCACCACTCCAAAAAACCTCCCTTCTAACTTCAGCCACACACAGTCTGGATCTGTATGAAGATTGTTTACTTTCCAATCCCGTCCTTTAGGCTAAGAAGGTTGTTGTTTTTTTTAAGATACTACAACTTTGGGAGCACAACACGCCGACATACAGCTACGCCAGCCGCCAAGGACACCGGAGTGACAGC
>JANHFX010013166.1:0-39533 GCA_027560015.1 Chloroceryle amazona | reverse complement strand
CCGGCGGGGGTGGGTGGTGCGGAGCCCCCGTGGGCGGGTGGTGCTGAGCTCCCGCGGGTGCCGTGGGTGGGTGGTGCTGAGCCCCCGTGGGTGGGTGGTGCTGAGCCCCCGTGGGTGCCGTGGGCGGGTGGTTCTGAGCCCCCGTGGGTGGGTGGTGCTGAGCCCCCGTGGGTGGGTGGTTCTGAGCCCCCGTGGGGGCCATGGGTGGGAGGGGCTCGCCCCCCGGGGGGGCGGTGGTGGTCGGAGGCGGGGCGCCCGGAGCCAATAGGGGTGGGCGTTGTTTTGAACTGGCTGCGCTCCCGGAAGCGGTGCGGTCCGCGGCGGGCGCTGGGTGAGCGCGGTGCGATTCGACTCTTTCCTCGGGAGGGGCTGGGGGAGTTGCGCGTCCCGGGCCCCTTTTCCTACGCGGTCTTGACGGACGCACCTTGGGACGGTGCCTCTCGCGGTTCGCAGTTGGGTGGGAGGGGTGTGGGCCAGCCTCAGAAAATAGCCTCGAGTCGCTTCAGCTGTTAGGGTGAGGAGTCTGGGCCCGCAGCGCAGCCTGGCTGGGCGCTCTTAGTCTGGGGGGACGGGCGGGCGGACAGAGAGACGGGAGTGACTCTGTGTGTGCGCGCTTCAGGCGGCGGCGGGTCCCTCCCGGCCCAGCGCCAAGGCCAGCGACCCGCGGTGGCTGCCGCCCCACACCGCGAGTGGCGCGAAGGACGCCGCGGCTGCTCGAAGCCTTTCTCTCGGGGAACTCCGTGGCCTAAATTCATCCAGCAGCAACTACTGGAATATTTTGAAGTGTCGATCAACGTTTATTTTCTTTGTTTATGTGGTGGCATCTCGTTCTTGTGCTGATGGTGGCTCGGTGGTACTTGTGTCACAGACAAATTTGATAAAAGTAACCGTTTTAACATATGGTGACTCTCTGATGGCAGTTGGCCAAGAAATCCTTGTAAAAAGACATTGAAAACTACCGATGTTTCAGTTGGTGGGTACTGAAAACACGGGGATCTTCTGGGAGATACCTTTTGTGGTTGTATGAGGCCAGCAGGGTACGGGCAGCTCTGAGACACGCTTGGTTGGTATCTCACTGTACACTGTGTATTGTGCTGTGTTTAGATGTCAAAAAGTAAGAAACTTGCCTTTTTTTCAGTTGAATTCAGTAACTTTTTTTTTTTTTTTTTTTAGTTGAGTTGTTTTCAGGGCTCCCATAGTTCTTCAGAGCAGTTTGTGGTTTGACTGAATTGATCCTGGCTATCTAGAGATTCAAGTATCTTAGCTTTAACTGAAGCTGACTTGCTAACTATTTTCATTATAAATGAAGTGGCTAAACGAAGGGCTAGTATTTTCCTTTGTAATTACTTATTATGTTTGGCAGCCTCAGTGCAGTTATGTACCTCTTGTTAGCTACTCACATTTCTTCCAGATTCAGTAATAGAATGTCTACCATCAAAACAATCGTATTCTTGAAAGCGGGAACAATCAGATGTTGGAAATAGGTAGGCCTGGACACTAGTGCTCTTGTGAGAGCAATTCCAAGTGAACCTGCTGATATTTGGCATATATATGATATAGTGATCAGCCAAATTACTTTTATGGCCATGCTTTTTATTTTTTAAATAGAACCTTAAAATTACAATTAAATAAATAACTTTAACAGGATAAGTAACAAAATTCTGCTGTCCTTACCTTCTGTCTTCTAGAAGGATTATGTGAACTCAAAGCAAGGAGCTTTGAAGCTTTTCTTGTGTTGCAATGTTTGTCTTGTATCTGCTATCTTGAAAGACGTGTATATGTTTTTTCTTAAGTAAGGATACATACAGGACTTTTTTTATACACTTAACTGCTGTGGGTTGGTGTTTTTCTTGATTTCTTCCACCAACCCCCCTGAAATTTGTAGCACATCTGTCACCCTATAGACTCCTCTTAAGTTTTGCTCAGGGTAGGTAGTAAGCTCAGAGTGACTGTGACTGTAGATGAGGTGGGAAGGTTGGGAGTAAAAGCACACTCATATGAGTGATGTTTAAAGCTCTTCTGTCACAGAGAGTTAAGCTTCAGACAGCTATACTCTCAGGTCAAAGGTCCTTACTGTTGCTCTTCCTCTGAGTGGGTCTAGAGGAACATCTCTAGGGAAGAACATGAGACCAGAGAAATTAGATATGATTCTTTCACTAACTATTTCCACCAACTACTTGTTACATAGACTTGTCTATGAATAAGAAATGGAAAACAGGTTTTCTTGCCCCAAAAGAGGATTCCTACTGGTTCCTCACTAAAGAAAACCTAATTGTGAAAGCTAAAGATAACACTTTGCCTAAGAAAGAAGTTGTCTAGCAAAAGACTCTGGATCTGCAGATCTGTGGCAGAGGAGAAGACAGCCTTTCCCTCAGTTTCTCAAGAGTGTTGTCTTACTCCATCCCTCGCAATTGTTTTTAAAACATGGTGTGGTGAAAGGTGATGTTCACTGGCCTTTATTGCTCTTGGGAGCTGTACAGTGGACTTAATCTAGTAAAATGCCAGCGAGACAAATTGAGGAGCTGAAAATAAAATTATCTCATTAAACTGGGAATGGCATGTACCTTACGTGGTGTGTTCTGTGTTTTCATAACTGTTCTTTCTGCTTTGCATTGCCATCTCTTGCCACAAAGTCCGATGCTTCACCTTGGTAGGGTTACAAACCCTAGGTTAGTTACAAATGGTCTTTATACAGAGCAACTTGAAAGGCATCAGATCATGGGTCTGTCTGTTTCACCTCATCTTTACCTTTGACGATTAGTACTACACAGGAGCATGTGCTACACAAGGGAAGCGCAAAAGCAAATCAGTAAAATGCTTTTAAAAATGCAACTGTGAGACATTTTTTCTGTGCCAAAAAAAAAAGGTAGGTTACTTTTAAAAACTAATCAAGCACTTACTATTTTCCGTGACTTTAAAGTTCAGTCTATATATAAAAAGATCTCATTGCTCTACTGAAAGAAAATGCATCCAAATTTATTCTTTCGTGGCCGTTTGAGGAGCGTAGTGCTCAGTTTCCTCTGGACACATTCAGAAGAAGCAGTTTTAGTCTTCGCTGCCTGCAAGTTATTGTTGTGGTACATAAAGTTATCAGAATCCAGTGACTAATGATCTTTAGAGACTGCACCTAAACAGCAGTTTTGGATCAGTTGAGAAGCAGTTGAGAACACTGTAGTAACTGACAGATGTTATTTATGATGCTTCATTTGTGAGAACAAAACACATAACAAATGGCTTAATTTTTCAAAGGCTGCTACTGGGAGTTCTTAAGAGTAAAACAGTTTTATGCCAAATTGTGAACTGATTGCTTCTAATCAACCAAATGATGGTAGAACCCTATGAAAAGAACATACACAATCTATCATGTTTTGGTCTCTTGACAGTCCCTCTAAAGGCTACCTTATGCTGGTGTGTACCCACTCAGGCTTTTAACAGATCGTTAAAATGAGTGAAACCACACTGTACTGTCTGAGAGTACAGTAGCACAGAATAAGAATGCTAGTTACTTTAGTTTTGTTTCCAAAGCAGCAGTGCCATTTGGAGCAGAAGCCTTAATTACAGGATGTTTGTAATTCATGTCAAGCTGGTTTGTGTGTATTAGGCATAAGTTAGCAAACTAGAAGCATATTATGAAATAGGAGATTGTTGCTATCATTTCATCCTTGGTAACTGTTGTCTTGTTGGAATAAGAATAATAATCAAACTAGATTTTGTAAAAGCTCATTATCCAGATGAGATATGTCTTCACTGTCTTCACCTTAGAGTGGAGTTTTTTCCCCCCCATTCTGCAGACCTTGTCATGCTGCACAGGATGCATATTCTGGCTTGTATTGTCTTCAGAAAAGACAACCAGGAGGCTTGTGTTGTGCCACAGCTTAGCCTTTTATATTTGAACTCTTTTTTTTTTGTGCGTGTGTGTGTGTTTTTTGTTTGTTTGTTTTTTTTTTTAATTAAGCCAACTTCTGCATCTCTAAGGATAGTTCTGAAGACGCATTTTCTATTGAAATGGAGCTGGAAAGTCAGTTTTTGATCAAGATTTAGACATGCTGTAGGATCAAGTTGCAAATGTGGAAGCCAGTGCTGACCTAATCTTTTTCATCTTCTCCCCTTGATCTGTGGGAGACTATAGCTGAGTAAGGAGGTTGAGCTGAGCACATCTGCTTTGTCATGGCAGCTCTGCAATATGCTTGTCTCATCCCTATAGCTGCAGCACCCTCTTTTACGTGTATATGAGCTTGAAAGAATGACACATATGTAAAGATTTTTTTGTTTAAATGTTTATATACTTACTGTGTCTGTGACAGCCTCTCTTCAGGTTTATTTTACTTTTAATGTTTGTTAATTGTCTTAAATTTCAGAATATTCCAAATTTGAGTCTTACAATAGGTTTTTATTTGAGAATTTTAAGGCTGCCATCAAGCTCTGGGTATAAAAACACAACAGGTGTTGGAAATGCAATGTCAGCTTTGATCAGAGAAGGTACCAAAATACACTGGTTGCCTCCTTTGCCAGTTAAGTATTGCTGCTATTTTAAGGGGTGGCTCTGTTTAAGCTGGCTTAAACACTTCTGCCTGAATTAAAAAAAAACAAACAACAAAACAACTGTTTATATAGGACCTATAAACACATTTACTTGTTTCAGAGCTGGCAGGTGGAGCCCAAGATAAATGATACCATTTTTGATATATGGATTTACTAAAAGCACTTACATAACTTTCAAGAACTGTAACAGCATCATGCTGAGTTGGTGGGGTGACAGAAAGATACTTCTGTCAAAGCAACAGTACCCAATAATACAGAATACACATTCTAGAAAGGCATGGAAGTGTTGAAAATGTTTGTCCTGCTAGATAATTGTGGCAAGTGCTACAAACCTATTCTGCTGCTGTTTCTGAGTGACAGTTTTTGTGTAAGCTTTATGTTGACCAGTAACTTTGCACAAACAGCTGGACTGAATTGATTATTTTAAGGGAACTCAATAAATCAGCTAATGGAGCCTGAAGCTTGTTTATTAAAATAGTAGTCTTATGAGTGATTAATTGTTAGAGGTTTTTTTTTATTGAGTAATCCATTTAATTATCTGCCAGGATATCTAATGAATACTGGGAGCTGCATCTCTCCACAGTCAGCAAGAGTAGTCGGTGACAATTCCCTGTTAGAATAGTATTTTATACCCCTGCCTTCACCAAGTGTGCATTGTTGTACTTTGTCAAGAAAAAAGTTCTAAGGTTTACCTACCATATTTATGCTGATGCTGTAAATGGGTACCTCTGAAGTATAGATTTGAAGGGAATCTCTTCTGAGCTACAAGTGTTGTTTCTGAAATGGTCTGGCATGGGTTCATATTTATAAATGTCAATCTTCATTCTCACACTGAGGAAAAGGCAAAAAGAATGAGGCTATCATGGTTCTGTCTTCATGAAGCTGGGACCAGTGAACAATAGTGTAGTGTATTGTTCTAGTGTATTGCTTACTCTGTGAACTGATCTGGTAATGCATTTTATTTAATACATTTTATGGACATAAGTTAAATTCTGATGTGCAGACAGTAATATGTCCTTGACAGTAGAAGCTGTATCCCTTTACCTTCCAGAGGACATGCAAAGTTGTAATTATAACAGACTGCTTTTTAAATTGAATTGTAAATCACTATCTTATTTTTATAACAAGTTGCTCAACAAACAGGCAAAAAAATATACTCAATTTAGGCTTGGGGTTTTTTTGTATAGCTTTTGGTACACAAAGACAAACTAAAGCTCTTTGGGGTGATCTGTCCTTTTATTTTAGCAGACGTAACCTGCCTATATTTTGTGGGCTTCCAAGGAAGATTTTGCAGCATGAATTCGCAGACAGGGTTAGGAGCAGTCTTGTGCTGCCACTTCTTTTGTGAAGACTTTTCCAGTACTAATGTAGATCCTTCTGGCATCATCAAGATATCACATGAGTAACTGGCTAATGTGTGGCTCTGGTGGCTTTCTGGTTCAGAGGCAGAACTTGGAAGAGGAAAGAGGATGTCTTGCCCAGCATTGAGCCTGGTGTGGCACAGTTGTTCACTGACATTCCTCCAGCTCCCAATGTTATGTTTCGTCCAGTTGTAGTCAAGGATAGAATACTGTTTTCATTTACTTGTGGAGCTGTCTTCTAGAAGATTGCTCGAGGAACAGAACAGCAGCAGTTAGTCAGCTAAAATAAACCTTTGTTCTTGGTCTGACAGTTATTGCACTATTCTAACTGTAATGTTCGGAATGGGGGTTGAAAGGTCTTGTTTGTCCAAATTTGAGTCTCTTACCAGTAATGACTGGAGCAAAAAAACTCACTTTTTGAAGGGGTGGCAATCTATCTGATTTCTATGTGGCCTGTGCACTATATTACATAAACAATAACAACTGTGAGATTTGTATCATTCAGGGGAGAGGGGTAACTGTTACTTGCCCCAACCTTGCTGGAAGCTTGTGTTGTACAGAGCTGTGCACCCTTGAGATGGATTATTTGGGAGCTCAGTCTTCCAACAAGGGCGATCTGCCAGACTTGATGATACTGTTAAACAATGATACAGTTAAACAATGTGTAGTTCATCTACTAGGCTGGTTGGAATGAGAAGTGTATGGTAGGGACCTGTTTAGAAGATACTGTAGAGTCAGTAGAAGTGAATAATCTTCATGCCCGTGTTCTGGCTGCACAATAATCCTGCTGAAGAACATGAGTCATGAAGAAACCCATCTTCCACATTCTTCCGGGGTCACAAAAATTACCAAACAGAAAAATAAATGTCCAATGACAAGGCAAATATCTAAAGGCAAAGTA
The DNA here is from genome assembly GCA_027560015.1 of Chloroceryle amazona. Taxonomy (NCBI): domain Eukaryota; kingdom Metazoa; phylum Chordata; class Aves; order Coraciiformes; family Cerylidae; genus Chloroceryle; species Chloroceryle amazona. The sequence goes on along the minus strand of JANHFX010013166.1, from coordinate 32,729 downwards.
GGTTAGGAGGTGAGAGAAAGAGCAAGACAAGAAGATTCTGGACTGCGACATGACAAGGTTAAAAGAACCAGGAGCCAGCAGCTGCTGGCAAGCTGTTAATTTAAAAAAAAAAATCCGTATGAATGCTGCATTTGTAGCTCTACTTCTGGTAAATCAAATGTAGTCAAGAGTCTCCATTTTCTGATCTCTCACGGTTAATGATGTGGAAACTAAAGAGAAGGACAGACACATTTTACATATCTGGAAGTATGGTTAAAAAATCCTACTTCTTGTACAGAAGTTGCTTCAGTCACACAGTTGATCAGCCTTTGAGTTGTGGGGTTGAGTTCTGCTTGTGTCCCTCCACTCTGCTTACCTTGACAACTCTTGCATGGAAGAAGCTGTTGGCAGCCATAAAACACAGTTATGTGTGGTTGGTTGGTAGCATTTGGGTAATTGTTTTAGCAGCCACAATAAGTAAAGATCAGGCCGCAATTTTATTACCTGAAAAATATTCACTGAGGCAACACAAAATATTTGAAAGCTGTTAAATGTGGTTTTGAAATAGAAAGCACATTTGCCATGCCATCTGAGCATGGCCAGAATTTTAAACATACCACAAGTGCTGGAAACTATTCATCAAAGTGTACATTCTGGTCTCGTATATTTTCGTGTGTATGCGAGTTTTTCCTGATGGTAAACAATAATACTTCATCCTTGACTTTATTAATAGCTTGGCCTAAAATATACTTAATCAAACACACTGTACACAAACCTGTAAATAAAGCTTTTTCCAGCTTCTGGAGCACTTTGAGTTGTTATTTCTCCTTTTCTTCTGACAGAAGAATTTTGCATTACTTAAGACAAGGGGCAAGGAAGGGGTTATTTTATTGGTAATGAAGAGAAAATTCCATAACAGTCTCTCTTTCCTGTATTGTGAGCACTCCAGACTTCATCAGGATTTTCCTGATGCTTGTTACATTCCTAAAAATATGAGTTAGCCAAGCTTAACTTTGAAACCACTACCATAAGGATTTTGGTAGTAAACCATTCATTGAAACAAATCTATCTGGAAGTCCTGTTTTATTTACTTATTTTTACTGTGAGCTATTAGTAGGTACATTGTAGTCTTTAAGCTTCGGTGTAGAAGCAAGGTTACCTTTTTGTAATTTGCAACATAATAGATAATCTTTATTTACTTTGTAGGCTACTACAGAATGACTTCACACTGAGCCTTTGTGGAAGAAGCAAGATTAAACATCAGTTCTTCAATGTGCATCCTTCTATTCAAATTTGACCCCCGACCAGTTTCAAAAAATGCATACAGGTAAAGATGGTTCCAGTTAAAAGAGACTTGTTTCTAACTTCCTTACACAATTTCTTTTTGTAGCTAGTGTTTGAATGACAAACTCAAGTCATTATTACTGTCTTGTCGTGTTTAATTATTCTTTTATAATGTTTAGCTTCATGACTTACCCCACTGGAGGACTTGCTGTAACCTATTGAGAGCCCTTTGGTTTTAGACTGCCAGAAGACTTAGACTTTGTAGTTATGGACCTTTTGCTGGTGATCTGTGATAAGATAAATCCTTTAAATACTGTAATCCCAAGTTTGAAAGTCCTGCTTCTTTCTTTATTGTTTAAACAAAGGAAAAGCCTGTTTGGGGCATCACAGCTGTGGCTGTACTCTTCTTTCAGTAAGGTAGATATATTTAGATATATTTAGATATATTTGAAGCCACCAATTTGGATTTAGCCTGGAAAGTAATGGGCAGACAGCAGAGCAGAAATATTGTAGTTATGAACCACTCTATTAATTTCTCTGTTAATATGTGCTTGTCCAGTCTTGTAAGCCAAGAGAGCAGTACAGTGTGAATACAGGAGGTACTGATACTGAAATTTACATGCTTATGTAGCTTCTTATTAACTTTGAGTTGCCACTTGTCCTGTTTCTTCCCAAGGACAGTACCTTTTTGTTCCTTGTGTAGTTCACAGCTCTTATCCATGTTACATCATGGCTATCACTGCTCACTCTTCTTTTGACAGAGCTGGCTAGCAGGTGAAAGGCTGCAGTTGCTTTTTGAAGTATGGATAGATGAGATTAAGGTATCATCACAGGTACTCATGTCTATCAATTTACTTGTGGGACAAGGTGTACTGCTTGTCCTGACATTAAGTACTTCAAATTTCAGAAAATGCTGGAAATCAAATCTCACTGCTTTCAAACTGATTATACTCCTGTCTCAATGTAAAACAAGTAGTGCTGGGAACTGGACAATAAGGAACTTTAGTAAGTGTCTTAGTGTTCCTCTGCCCCCAAACTGCGTACAACTAAAATTTTAGGTAATGTAATCTAACAGTCCTGTTAAAATACCTACATTTTTAATTAATTTTGAAATAACACTAATAGTCATGTGTATTAAATGTTTAGTTAAAAGCTTGAGATAAAAAAGAATCTGCGCTTCTAGGTAAGTTTTACTGGATGTGTGAGTGTCATACAGAGAGTTTCTCAAACATTAAATTTGTAATTTTCTCCCTCATTACAGCCCTTAATTTTAAAAGTTCATATCCAACATCAATATCTTTGGGTAAAATCAGTTGGTAATAGAAAGGTAGCACGTCAGGCCAGTAAGAAGACTGTAGAGTTCTAGTGCTTTCTGTATTTATACATAGGAATAGGTTCCTTAATACTTTGGGAGGTACAAGTATTCCTGCAGAAAACATCCGAGTCAGTATGCCCAGTAAATCATTGTGCTTTTCATTGACTTGTTTTTCTGCCTTCTTTTATTGAAAGGCAGATGCCATTCTATAGAAAGAAAGGAAATGAGAACCCAAACCTCAGTTGTCCATAGAGTGCATTCCATTCTGCATTTGGAATCCACCTAAAAAGGGGGTTTATTTATGATGGGAGCAGTGCTGAATTAATATATCCATTTATTTGGTCTGACTTTTTTTGTGTTGCTGGTTAGCAAAAGACAGATTAATCAATTTGATGCCTCTTGGGAAAATCGTTTGGATGTAAACTGTAGTTGCTTGCCAAGTGAACTTTCTGCCGTGATCAATATTTAAAAGTAAAATCTACAGTAGTTTGCTTGCTATAAAAAAAACTCAGGAAGATGAAATTATTGATTTATAGCAGAAAACAACTTTCTATCAGCATCAAAATAGGAAAACACTGTTGAGATGTTTTGGCTCAAGTTCAGGAATATTTTAATTGTACTTACCTTTTGTTGAGCAATATCTTGCTCTATACCTCTGAGTTAAATTACTCTGAGCCATCTGTTTTGGTGATAAGTGCCAGGCCATAGTGCTCTTGGTGTCAGATTTTAATATCAGATTGAACTTTCTCAAACTAAAACATGTTCTCTATAACGCTTAGGAGAATTTTCTGTCCAGATAGACCATGGTTTCTGGAGCAGTACAGAGCCAGTTTTCACAAACACCTAATTAAGCAAAAAAACCTTAGAGTTCACCTTTCTGATAACACTAATGAATCTATTTTCCTCTACCCTTGCAACCTGCTGTTCTACATGTTCTCCTCTGTTCTCTCTACAAGGCTGTTTGTAGTAAAGTTTACTGTGGTGTAACACACATTTTCCTGTGGTCCATTATTACTGTCAAAGGTAGCATGCTGCCTTTACATCTTTCTGAACTATACTGTATGTGCCTCAGAAATAAATATATTTTCAGCTTCAAAACTATAATCACAGAGTCTTTTTTTATGGAACTGAATTACATTGTAAAATTGCTTTAATAGAATGTTTTCTCATGGTTTCATCTCTCTGTCTCAAAATTAAAATAAAACTTAATAAGTAAATGCTGATACAGTTGAATTATTTCAGCTATAAAAATAGCTAAATAGGCTTTTTGAAATTTATTAGAAGACAAGGGTCACTTAATACTCCTTTTCAGTATGATGATGTTTCATAAAAGACAAAATAAAGATGTTTTGATTATAGTGATCCTGTGAGCCTTATGCTAAATTTAGGAGTCTGTGCATTAAACTTGAGATAGGGAATATTCAATCACACCAGAAAGACTTTGCTTATTTTTAGTGTTTAGACACTATAAACAAATTGTGGTTATGTGTCAAGAATTATTGAAGGCAATGCAGAATTGGAGCTTCAGGAAATGAGAAATGCACTTCAACCAAACTATTTTTTAACAGTTGAGATGTTTATGTAAATAAAAATCTGTAAAAGGAGGATACACGCTGTAAGAGGAGGATATTCAAGCAAGGTGACGGAAATATGGTAAACCAGCTGAAAGCTGATCAAAAACTAGATCAGAAGCAAGTCTGAAAGAAATGGCATTAGGATTATTTGGCACTGGAAAGATAAAAATGTACATATGTTACGTTTTCCAACAGATGCTATCTTTGTTGGGCATAATACTAAGCATCATCCTCACACAAAGGATGCCACTGAAGTGTTAGCCTTTTTTATTTTCTCTGTAGCTGATTATAATTCATTATCTGCAACTGGCACCTCATGATCATGTTTTAAAACACTGTGTTAATGAACAGATGAATTTACAGGAAAGGCCAGAAACCTGCAGAAAACATCACTACCTTTGAATGCTAAGTAATGAGATTTCATTGGAATTGATTCTTGTATGTTGTGGCTTAAATCTAAATGAGACAATACGATTTTCATTCTAGTTTACAGTGGCAAACTTGGCTTCTGCTGTGTAAATGTAATTGACATGTGGCTGGTAGGAGGAACTGACAAGAAGATACTGAGGTTACAGGAGATGGGTTAAGAAAATCTGAAGGTTTTTGAAAGATGGCATATCATTAAAATTAAATATTAAGCAACACAGCTAGAGCCAGTGGGGAGGCTCACAATCGAAATGACGGCAAGTCGTGTTATGGGTAGTAATGAGCAGGCTTTGGAAGCTGTAGCTGTTGTACTATGGTACAGTGGGGGGGAGTTGTGCCCAAGCACAACTTCTTCCTACCTCCTGGTTGTGTAGCCTCCAGAGCTCCTTGTAGTTTCTTTGCCTCGAGGGCTGACTCATTAAAGATCCCCCTATTTTGTCTGACTGTTCTGGTAGAGCTCAGATTATGCAAGCACCTGCACATGCAAAAAAAAACAAAACCCAAAACACCAAACCCACAAAAGAACAAAAATCAGAGGGGTGAAAAAGTCCTACCAAAATACATCTTTATTGTTACCTCTTCATGCCTTTTCCTCTTCTCCACCTGCTTGAGCGTGCTGTTGTTTCTTCAAATGAATTTCAGTGGGGCTGGACTTTGGAGACTATGACAGATTTACCTCTGAGCACTTATGGACAAAAACGTTTGACTTGTGTCTTTGAACCACATAAATAGAGCTTTAGGTATCAAAGTTAGATTTTAAAAAACCCCTGTGACTACATGATCCTAAGTAACAATGCAGTAAAACCACACTCTCATACTTCTGGGTTTTTTTGATATTACCTATAAATCTGTGGGTTACCTTTAAATTTCCTTTAAGCTATAACTTCACATACCTAGGAATCTTAAGATTGCTTAATTCAGTAGTTCACACTGTAAATACTATTCTTTGGAAATAATAGCTGCCCCACTCACACAAGATAGACTTGCTGAATGTCTCGAGACAATGAGAGAAGGCTTCTGTCAGATTTCATTCAACCTTTAAACTGAGTGATAAAGGTGAGATGGGAGGATAAAGGATTGTTTCATACTTAAAGTGAGCTATTGCTGAGACAAGAATTGGATTCTGTTCCTGCCTATACTGTGAAACTCCTGTTTGTAATAGTATCTTCTCCCTCTTGTGTTCTACAGGCTTATTCTAGCAGCTAATAGAGATGAATTTTACCACAGGCCATCCAAATCAGCAGATTTTTGGGACAGCAGCAATGAGATCCTTAGTGGTATGTATGCCTTGCTGTTTGAAGTGGTTTTCATACATGTATTTTTTTTTAAGGGAATTATGGTCTGGAGTTTTTGCTATTCTGGTGTTGGTGATGCACTTCTAATAAGAAATATGCTTCTTCCCTATACTTATTGGGGGGGGAAAATGTCATAAGTTTGAAAGATGAGTTGTGCTATTATTATCTTGTGGCTTAATATCTTGTGTTTTTTTTTCCGGTTTTATGTTCTTTAACTGATTGAAATCTGAGCAATGCAGTGGAAATAGGAGATTAATTTCTCCTTCAGAAGCAATTACTTTAGCTTTGTCAGATGCACTGAAATACTACTCAAAATAGGTGAAATTAGTTATTCCACAGACTAGTTGCCTGTAATAGTGACTTGAAGTTATTAAACCAAGCCTCAAGAAAGGGAAAACTTTCTCATGTTGTATCAGTTAATAATTTATAGGCTACAGAATAAGTTTAGTTATTGATCCATAAGTTTATTAGCTTCCGTGTCTTCGTTTCGCTAAAGTGATAGTACTGTCACTCAGCTGTCTGGTTCCCCTTTGTAGGGAATTTCTGTGTAGCCATTTTTAAGTATAATCAATACTGCTCCTTTTTCTGAGAAAACAGAAATGATGCTCTGAAAGACAAAGCATTGCTTAAATGCAAGATTTTGACTTTGTGAATAGTCTTTGTTGATGCTCTGTGTGTTTGTCACTGGCAAGGAGGCCCATGAGGATAAGTTGCTCCTGCTGCATTACAGCCCTCTTGCTTCTGAAGTTCTGGCTGATGTTTGTGTTTCATCCCAGGCATTCTGGATGATGCTTCCCCTGCTATGAAGCAGCTTAAAATGAACAAACAAAAAGCTATCCAGAAAACTAAAGGGCCTTGAATTTTTGTCTTCTATACCCTTGTCATCTCTGTCCATATTTGGCATAATAAACTGGTATATTCTCCATCCAGCGGTGGAAATCCCATGAAATATATGCCTCTGAGTTAATAATCTTACCTCAAATGAAAGCAAGAAGTTGAACCATAATAAATAAAAATTATTCTTTGTATGACTTAAAAAATATTTTGTACTTACAGCAATTTTGGAAAACAGGAATTGCTGTATATTTATCACTGGGCACTGGTGAACAATGCTGTATGTTTTTCTTTTGTGTGCTTTTCAGTTAAAGAAGAGAGCAGCAGTAAAAGTGTTTTGTAAAGATGTGATGTGGCTAAACTTGATATTGAAGTTTTGGATAGTGAAGAAGGAAAGGAGTTTCCGAATAAGTATCAGAAGATGTTCTTTTGATCTTATAATGAAATCTCATTTTATGGCATGATGATTCATAATCAAATGTTTCTTACAGTATATGTGTTATATTGAATTAGTTCTTGTTTTTCCATTTAATGCTTGCTAGGTACCATGAGCTCATGACATAGATTGTGGCTTTTGGTTGTCTTGGGTTTTTTTTTTCTGGTTGGCTGGTTGGTCATTGGTTTGGGTTTTTTAACTTGTACTGTCTTTGAAGAGGTTTGGATGTGGGCTTCACTTTCGTGAGTCCCCCTCCTCAATGTAAATTACTGTTATCAGGGCCCAAGATTTTTATCAGTCATGTAGCTTATTCTAAATTTTTCTGGTTACCAGTGAATTTAAACTTGCAAATAACATTAATCTTCTGAGGTTTGCTTTTGAGCTAGCAAGTATTCTGAGCTTACTTGAAGTTTTATATATATATTAACATATAGACAAAGCTGATAATTTTGCTTTTATGTTTAATTTTCTCATTATCTCTCATTTATTATTGCAGTAGCTTGGAAAATATTTGACAGTGCAGAATTAGAGGGCAGGTAATCTAAGGGGATTTACCTCACTTGTCCAGAAAGACAGCTTTGTATCTACTGCATTTTATCCAGCCTGATCAAGATTGGATTTGCATTAAGAACTTATGATTTAAGCTTGAGATTTTTTTTAAAATGAATGTAATAGCTTAACTCTTACTTCTTCCATTAGGTCTGGATATGGAGGAAGGAAAAGAAGGTGGGACGTGGCTGGGAATCAGTAAGAAAGGCAAGATGGCAGCCCTGACAAACTATATGCAACCAAAGATTGATAAAAATGCAAAAGGAAGAGGTATGATGGGGTAGAAATAGAAAAAAGAAGAAAGGGGACAAACAGGCCCTGGTGTTCCTGTAAAATAATGATGATTACAGTATTAATCATTTTATTTGTCCATAAAGTGTTGTTTAAAAATTACGTGATGTAAATGGAATTTGTGAACTGATCAGTGTGAATACTCGTGTGGGGAACTTGACTTGAATAGTGACATTTAATCAAGCAGGCAAAAGTGAAACAAGATGCAATGCCTAGAGCTTGAAGTTACATTCGGACAAGAAATGCAGCACCACCTTCTCTTGAAAGTAATTGTAATAAGCAGTTGGAAAAACAGGACAAGAATTGAGCTAGATTTAGATTACAGGTTTTGGGGTTTTTATTGTGTATGCTCTTGTTCAAATGCCTAAGACAGGGAAACAAGGTAATTTGGGTTGTGCTGGAGGTTAGCCTAAAAGATTACTGTAATCCCTTCTAGAAAAAAAACCCACTCTTCTGGAAGAGCAAATCTGTGGGTTTAGGTTTGGGTTTTTTTAAGTAAAAGTAGGTCTGTTATTAACTGTCATACGGTACTTCGTTGGGAATATATTGCAATGGCAAAGCATGTTACACAGAGAAACAAATGAACCATGTAATTTCTATTTCATCTTAGGGTCATGTGTCAGGGAAATGAAGCAAGACAAGAAAGAATTTGGTGAGAGGAAAGGCAGATCCGTTATAGAATAGTTGGTGAATAGGGCTTCTGTAAGGAATTTTGATTAAGAGCTTTTGACTGAGTTCTTCAGAGTAAAAGTTAAGCTCTTAATGTGAACTTGATACAATAGTGTGAGACTTCTAAAGGCTGGTTGGTTGTTTGGTATTTTGGTGCTGTTTTTTCCACTGTTATACCCTGTTGGTGATGGGAATCTTGCCTCTTTCTGTTTATTTTACCAAGCCTGTCAGAATAGTAAGTTCACATGTAGAAGTTGCTCTATGTACTACTTTTTCCTAGGTGCTCTTGTAACAAACTTCTTGACTGAAGATCTGGACAGCTATTCTTACTTGAAGAGAGTTTCAGTAGAAGGACACCTTTACAATGGATTTAATTTATTAGCAGCTGACTTGAAGTAAGTCTACAAAACGTCACAGTTCAACTGTCAAATGGAGAAAGATAATAGCAGTGATGTATGTGTACTTGTTAGCACAGAAGTGTAAGAATACAGAAGCCTGTCACAAACTAAACCAAAAAAAAAAAAGCTTTAGCTAATCAGCCTGCAAGGTCCTAATGTTACTCTAGCAGTAATTTCCTTTGTTATTTTTTTCATCTTTCAAGTACTGAAGGGCTATCTTGTTTTCTATTCTAATCACTGCTTCCTGCAGAAGTTCTCATGACTCTTTCCTTAATAGGCCATAGTCAGCCTTTACCCTGAAGGTTATGGAGCTTGTGTTTTGGAGAAAACAAAACTTTGGCTCTTTAATTTCTCAGATTTTACTTTTTTTTTTTTCTGAGAGGTGCCATGCTGTGGCAAGATTAGAACCAGCTGAAAGCTTTCAAGCTATTATTCTTGTCAGAGTGGCTGCATCATTAATCTTTGCTGAAACATTAAAAAAGCACAGCACGTAACAAATAAGTTAACTTCAAGTTTCTGTAGCTGACAAAACAACATTGGTTACTTGATTATAGTCAATGTGGTTGGCACAGTCTTTTTCACTGCACCTGTGTGCGTGCACACACAAGTGTATACTGATTTTTCTTTTCATTCTGCCTGATTCAGAAGAATGGAAATCCAGGGCTAAGTCATCTCCACGCTACGCATCAATTCTCAGTTAGATGCATACTGAATGACCATAAGCAGGTATAAATTGCCAAGAGCACACTACAGCTTTGGCACACTTTCTGTAGAAGCATTAATCTTATCAGACAACCTGATGATGCCTTCTTCCCCTCAGCTTTTCTACATGCTTCTGGGAAAACACATAGATTTAAAGCAGAAGGTCATAGTGTTCACTGTTTTCAGTGAAAATAATTTCTAGCGCCCTATTAGTAGCTGGCCTTGTCTTCACGTTTTTCATTTTCTCTATTAGACCACCTTCAGCTGCTGATTTACCAGACATTTCTTCTCCACTCTTCCACTTTCCTGCAAGCGTGCTGGTGTCGGTTTTGATTTGTGTTTTGGGGTTTTTTTTGTTTGTTTGTTTGGGTTTTGCTTGTTTGTTGTTGTTTTTTTGCAGGGGGAGGCTGGGGGGCATGGGGTGGTGTGTGGTTTGGTTTGCTTTGGTTTTTTTCCTCCTCAAGAGAGGCCTTTATTTCAAATTCTGCCAGGTTATTAGTTTTAATTTTTTTACTTGCTGTGATATGATGGGAAAGTGAAATGAAACTCATGTGACTGAAGTCTGAAAGAATGAATATAGCAAGGTAGGTATGTGCTACCCCTGAAGATACTAGGAGTGTATTTCTGCTTCATGTGCCTACTTGAGACATAAGCATATAGATTATGTTTCCAGAAGTTTAATCTGGAAGCCAGTTAGGCAATTGAAGGGTTTGCTGCTTTTCTGTTATTTTTATCTCTACTTCACAAAGTTCCTTAACCCACCAGAGACTTCCCAATATTTTTCTGTTGCTGAAATTAATTTTTACTATGGTCAGGGGAGTTGGCTTTCTGTGCTCTCTGCTGCATGCTGCTGCCTGGCTAACTTTCATAAATTGGAAGGCTATCTTAACTGAGAAGATACCAGAAGAAATAGTCTTACTATGTTTTCAAGCAAAGACAATATTCAGGGTGTGACCGAGCAAGCAATAAGTTTGAGTTTCTTTGTTCTAATTTAGGTAAGTACAAGAGTCATCAAGGCTGCTATGATATTCAAGTAGATTCGATTGACATTATTTATTAAGGCAATCATTCATGTGTTGGTTTTGTTTGTTAATTCCCCCGTGCTAGGCTGATAGGGAATTGCATGCTCAATTGAATAGTCTTTCTGTGGTGATGCAGCTCATAATTCCTTGTTGAGTATCACTCTAAAAGATGTATGTGGTGATTAACTTCTCCATTTTGACATGTCCTTAGCCTTGGATATGGTGATGAAATGAAATTCTTGGCAAGCTAATGATGCAGAGCAATTTCTATAAGATATGTAAACTTGTCATTTTAGGAAATTACAAGTACTCCTGAGAGAAATGTCGTATATAAATGGAAGCTACTCTTTTCTATGTAAAGAGAAAATATTATTGTAGCTGATGCTATTTTTTGGGCCATGTTACTGTTCAAAGCAAAGACTGATGATTATTCTTAACATGTTCTGTTGTGTAACATAGTGATTGGCTCTGTTAGAGTGTTGTGAAATGGAGGGGAAAGTGTAAATGAAGCACTGTTGGGGAGGAGTATATCTGAGCACACGATATGCTGACTGTAAGCAGCACATTTAAGGAGAGATTTACAGTGTTCGAGTGCTCAGGTACACCCTTCAGGAAAGGACATTTTTATCTTCTCTCTGTATTATTGTGGTGACAGTGTGCTAGATGGTACAGGTGCAATGATGTGAGAAGGGAGAGCTGGTAACCACCATATGGGTTGTAAAATCTTGTTGTTTATTTCCACAGCTTTGTGTGACTCTTATTTTAAGCATGCGTGGTGTATTGATGCTTTTACTGTAATCTCTTTGTTCTGTGGCATCCCATGATGTCAATTTAGACACTATTTGTTTCTTTTTTTAATTAGAATACTGTGTTGGAAAAAAATACTTAGTACTTTCAGTTTTCTCATCTTTCCAGTTTATCATCTTGCTGTACCTGCTAATATAAGAGTCATGAATGCTCATCCTATTATCCTAAATGTACTTTTATGTTGAACGTATGGCTATGTCTGTTTGGAGTCTTGTGTGGCTGTAAAATCAGTTTTACAGAAGGCAATGTTGTTGCTACTCCTATTTTGACCATCAGTAGGTTTGATTAGAGAGGAACATGGTTACTGAAGGCTGGACCAGTCTCTAAGAAAATGTCTGCTCAAGATTCAGAGCAGTCTTTCTTCTTTCTGCCTTTGTGATATCTGAAGTAATATAGATCTGCTATATCTATAGGTATCTGCTTTTGTTGATGACTGGGATAGCATTTCTGTCTTGGGGAAACCTGTGTTTATGTCCAACAAATCTAGTTGCTACAGTTGCTCAGCCTTTCATGGGTATCTCAAACTTGTGTTAGGGCTGTTGTGGCAGCATCTGACTTGTGTTCCATACCACCAAGTGTGTAATGCAGACTGCTCTGAAGGACAAACTGAAGTGGCAGCTTTTTGTCACTCTCCCAGCAAGTTTAGAGTCTCTAACAGGTTGTCAGGTAGAGCCCCTATTGTTTATGTGTAATAAGGACCTGGTGCAATAGGAGTGAATCACTTTTCCATGAGGAATAGTTGAATTGTTCCATACAAAACAAGTCAGCTGGAGTGAGCTGCAGAAAAGGGCTTTTCAGGTAAGCTGTTCTGCTCTCCCCTGTGACAGGCAGTTTTCAGTCCCTCCAGGGGAAAGGTAGTAAACTCTATCATCACCTGCATTAACTAATTTGGTAATGTATTGAAAATAGAGATTATGTACTGGAATGTATGCTTCACATTCTGATCTGGAGATAGAAATTTAACTTTTTTTCCCCCCTTGATGTGACTATAGTTAGGGCTGGGTTCCAGTTGAAACTGCATCCCCTCAAAACAATGGGGTTGGAATGTGCGTGTGGAGTGGAATAGATACATAAATGTGTAATATAAAATACATGTTTATGTTATATATAAATACCTAGAGACTGTATATATATATTTTTATATTTTTTAATGGAAATCTATAGTTGGTTAGTTATGTAGCAACATTGTTGATGAGGTTAAAAAAAAAACAAACTGAGGAAAAGGTGTATGGGAGAACAGTGATCTGAACTGTTGATAGTGCAGGGCTTCAGAAGATTGAAACACCTGACCAGTGTGAACACATTCTAGAAACATGGGCTGTCTACAGCACTATGTTTATCAAGATGAGGCTTCATGGGAGGGATTTGATTACTCTCCAGAGCTCAGATTTAAGAACCTGTCCAGTGAAAATCAAGATAGGGTCAGACTGCTGGTGTGGAAAGAATGTAGATGGGCAAATCATCATGATTGCTCTAAGCTCACATTTCTTCTCATGCATTGTCTGTCCTTAATACCACCTTCTGCAGAGTACATCTGTCTTGCTTTTTGACTTGCTCCTGAAAATGAGGTATCCAGGTACTTCTCTAATGTGTTCTGTACTACCACATTTGAAATATTTCTGCATAGATCCTCAGTCATTTGCAAGTCTAACGAGATGGCACTCCAATGACAAGAGAAGTTAAAAAGCTTCTGACACCTTTATCTCTTCCCTCTGGTGTCAGCTTCTGCCCAGTTTAAAAAAAAACCCAAACAACTAGGACAAAACGAAAAGGAATGTTTAGACACCACCAACAAAATCAGAGTAGCGCTTTAAACTTTGCATGCTGTGAGTATCCAGCAGTATTCTCTTCACCATCTTGTTTGGTAGGTGGTATATGCACAAAAAAGTTTGGGCTTTACAGTTGGTGGTTTGGTGTTTGCTTGTTTGTGTTTAGTTTCAGAACAGAAAGTGTTCTGATTAACTCGTGAACATTGAAAAATAGAAAATTAATCTGTGAACATACTACTCAGTTGAAACTACTGTTCAACATTTCAACCTGTCAGTTTCTTTACTCCTTGCACAAAAAAAATACACGTACATATTATTCATAAAACAATTCCTTGTCTTTGTTAGTAAAATATTCACCCTGTGTAGATTTGATCTCGGTGACCGGGTGAGTGATCCCTTGGTGATAACCACACCCTGTGGAGCTTTCCTGCCTCTTTACTCTTTTCCTTTCTGTTAATATTTTTGTTGAACAAGACTTGGTGCTGCCTTGAAGTTGAAGCAGGGCAGGGGTGCAGAAGGACATCACTTACCTTTCATCAGCATTAAGAAGTAATTGTGGCAAACTCTTCGAGGCTTTCATCTTGCTATGAAGCATCTATTACTACTGAGATCTATGCTACCTGGAATATTTCCTATTTTTTATTGCTTTCAGTTTTTTTGAAAGAATGTTGTAGCTAAGAGCCTAAGTTTTGTGAAGCATTAGTGTCTTCTCTTTCTCCTGTCAGCTATGACTGGGATTTAAAAAAGAAATATTTCTTCTGGGTCCTATTGTCATCACTTTAATTTTGCCTTTATTACTTCTCTGGTGAAATTGGTATCTATACTTGTAAAGCTGTGAGAGGAGAGAATCTTAAGTCCAGACAAGGATTTTGAGGCTATTGCTGTGGTCAAGCATACAGTGATTTTTTGGTTTTGATTTTTTTTTTTTATCTTCTTGGCTTCTGCCTTGGTGTTCAGTACTAAGTATCTATAAACAGTAGGAAGAATATAGGCAGAGCCAAATAATAAAAGAAAGAGTATCTGACTGGCACAGTGAACTAAATTTTTTAAGTTTCCCCATTACAGAAGTCTTTTAGAAGGCTTCAGTCTTCTTTTGACAGAAGACAGCAGCAGTGCTGCTGTGGAGGAGTGGTGGAGGTAAATGTAATAGAAACCACGCACCTGGGGGAATGTGCAGTGGAGGAACAATAAGGTGCAGATGTCCTGAATTAGTGATCCTGCAGTTTGTATGTATTCCCCATCTTTTTGTTATACTCCAAGGAATCATGTTACTGAATTTGTCAGGCAGGAGAATCTCCAAACAGATGCTAGATGATAATATTCTTTCACATAATAAGCCACTGCTAAAGGAAGTGTATAGTGCCTACTTATTCAGCATGTGGTGTCATTTATGACAAGCTGTTTCTTACAGCAGTGTTCAAGGGCTTGCTTGGACCATTTCTCTACCTTTCCATCTAAAACTGTCTTTTGAGACCTCGGGTGATAACTATTACTCTGATCTTTTCTACTCATAGACCTTGTACAGCAGATACAAATTCAACAATTTTAAGATACAGTATTTAATACCCCAGTAAAATAGTGTAATTGCTGCTGCTTTAACTGAAAAAAAACCCAACCTGTAATGACCTTAATGATTTTGCTTTATATGCATAAATTTATGCATTATAATTGCTCCTGTAGTTTTAATATTTTAATAACCCAAGTGTTAATTTTAAAATAGTCTATTAGCAGCCAACTTTTTTTTTTCCCTATTTTTAAACTTTGGTTTATTTGTTCCCCCTGTTCTTAGTCATTGTCTGTATTGTATTAATTCTGAATTATTTTTTTTTTTTAATGGAATATATTTTCTTGCTTTTGAGATACAATGTAAATAGCTTGTGCTACGAAATACACCAATTCAGCAACTTCGGGTAACCTAAAATAATTTACTTGCATATTGCTTTTTTCTATGCCCCTGTTCATGGCAAATGCAGTGCACTCTTACAGGTGTATGACTTCTTGAATCCTAGCATGTGACTGGGACCAAGAACTCAGACTGGTCTATTAATGACCACTTGTGTCAGTACTCCACTTTTTTAGCTGCCAGGGATTCTTCCCAGTACTAGTACTAATTGGGTGCCAACTCTAAATGTACTAATCAGCAGCAGGCTTGTAGGAAGGTGGCTAACCATTACTTAGCCATGAAGAGAATATAAAGAATGCTGAGGAGAGGAGAGACCTGACATTGCAAAAGTGACCAGCTGGTCCTAACCAAACATTAATAAACAAGGACTCGAGAACATTAAGTATAACTTCCATTCAGTTTTCAGCCTGGGTCTAGACTTTGTTTATGTAAGGCTTTGTGAAGGCAATAACATGCTTTGAGCAAGATGATTAACATCATCCTGTTTTCAGAGGTTTCTGTTTTGGAATATCTGAACTCCTACACCTTCCTCACAGAAGGCCTGTTGATCCTTTGAACTCCATTCTTTCTTTACTCCTGTAAGGTCCCAGGCATCTCAGATACGTAGCTTAGTATTGGACTAGAAGGGTCTTTTGGGTTTGGAAGGGAGGAAGAAGAGTGCACAGAGCAGGAAAGGCACTTTTATTTTTGCTTCATGTGGTTTTGTTGGTTTTTGATGTTTTTTCATTATTTTTTTTTCCACTTGCCTCTTCTAACTTGTATAATTAATAAGTATTTCCCTCTTCATTTGGCTCACTTGCAAAGGATGCTGTAGAACATGTTTCAGAATAGCTTTTCAAGAAGAATATAAACAGCTAAATCAAGACTGTTTTGCTTGTTATTAAGGTTTGAGTAGCGGATGTTATGCAGAGCAATTTAACTTCCAGTACATCATTAATGAGATTGCATTCTATATATTCTTATTTGCATCAAGCCATAAATATGTTGTTTTATCTTAGGAAAAAAATGAGGAGCTGGAAATGGTTTCTCTGCTGTATTATGTTTTATGCTATTCAATCCAAATTCAATCTTAACTGCAAGTTTGTGTTTTGTTTGGTTAGGTTTTTTTAATTCAAAAAGCCTTTCTGTTGTCTAAGGAGCTAGAGCTTGGGAGACAAATGAAAAGCTGAACTACAGTCAGAATGTGTTTATTGGTAACTGAAGTAATACTCTCTTCCACTGTGAGCAAGTAAATCACTAGAGTGAAATATGGAATTATATGATCTCATGGCTGTGTCCTGGCAAATTAAAAAAAAAAACAAAACAGAAACACAAAAAAAAACAACAACAACACCCTAAAAAAAAACCAACAAACCCTCAACAAAAAACCCAGCCAAAACCCCACTGACTTAGCAATCTGAGGAATCATTATTTCATATCAGCTGAAGCAATGGAGGGATGTTGAGAGGGAGCCATCTAATGGCAGTCCATTCCCCACCCTCCATTTCCCACAAGGTTTATTGATCACTTTTCTCTTATCAGTTGATTTGGTATTTGTGCTGTCAATATCAGTACAAAAAAAAGTCTAAACCCCCCACCTATGCTATTCAAATATGCTGATATCATCTCTGCCAAGGGAGAGTTATTTGCAATATTGGAAGCTGTCTTGGAATGTTTTGTGAGATCCTCTCTGCTAAACTGTGCACGAGAGAGCAAGTGCTAAAGCCAGTACCAACAATTAGAGAATAAGGGAGTTTACAAACAGTAAATTAAATTATGTGAAAGCAGCTTGAAAATGCATATTTGTCACTTAAAAGGACCCAGCTATTCCCTACAACACAGCTGTAAATGGGCCTAAAAATTCACTGCTACCAGATAAAGGGGTAATCAGCCTCTTAGAGCACAGCAGTGATTCAAAAGAAATTATGTTGAAATGTTACTTGCTGTGATGGACCATCCTTTTATTTCAAGGTGCTCCTTTTCCCCCAAGTAACAACTAAATCTCCAGTTACTCAAAACCATACTGATTTTTGTCGTCAAGCCTGGCTACTTTCCACGAAGCAATTCTAGGTTTTTAGTGAATTTTATTATGGTTATGTTTAAAAATGATAATGGTACTATTTGACAGTGGTACACCTAATAGAGTATTTTGAAAGGAGGAGAGTAATATGACTCATCATTTAATCTCTGGGCTGTGGTATCATAGTAGTAACAGTGGGAGAAACATCTTGCTATGTTGGAAGATTGTATGAAATTAGACCATAATCAAATATAGAAGCTGATCATTTTTCAAGGAGAAATTCTTATTTATATTTTTCAGTACTACCAAAGGAGATGTAATTTGCTACTATGGAAACAAAGGAGAACCAGAACCTGTTTTCCTAAATCCTGGTAGGCTTTCTTCAGAAAGGTCTGAATATTATTTTTTGTTATTTTAAAGGAGTCAGGATGTAGTTTTATTGCTCTAGTAATTTAGCTTTTTCAGTATTGTCTTCACTAACTTTTTCTTTGCATTCTTAGAAACAAAAGCAAAACAAAAAAACCCCACATGCACACACACAAAAAAAAAAAAACCCAAAGCCCAAACAAACAGAAAAACTAACTGCCCTTAAACTCCAATAGTATTTATTACCAAATTTCACTCAAGAATATATAGTTCATGAAAAGCCTCTATCTATGTCAGCGTACCCACCTGCTCTGCAATGAGTAGGATGCTCCTTATGTAACTATGACTGAAGGACAGAAGTCTGTCATGAGGAGTAGAATTTTCAAAGGTTTGTAGACTTTGACTCTTTACCCAGCAGCGTTAGGGGCATAATGTGACTGTGCTCCCCTGGGGACAGAGTTGGCTTTCAGGGGGAAAAACAAAAAAACAAACACATCTGTCGTATCAGGTGGATTGATTTAATATATTTAAAATCTAGTCCTTTGTTAGACACATAGAAGGCCCTGAGGAGTGTAGCTGGTTGATAACAGTTAATGACAGTGGCTTCTTTTGCCTGCTTAGATTAATGGTCAAAATGTTGCTGCTAGCAGGCAAGCAGTTACTGTAGCAATTATAACATAAATTCTTGGAAACAGCTGCTGGATTTTGCACAGCTACAAGCACAAAATAGGTTTTAATCCAAATATTAAAGAAAATACATTAAAAAAAAAAAATAACATCTGGCCACTTGTAATGAGAAACAGAGTCACAAATCTTGGGTATCTGTAGACTATAGTAGATTACTGTGGTAATCTTTGTGCTTATTTATTTGGATTGTGATGAGAAATGTAGGGTATCTCTAAAGAGAAATCTTTTAATCAAATGTTTGCAGTGTTTTTCAAGAGTAAAATCAAAATATATAAAAAAAATGAAAAAACTTATTAATATAGCTAAACTGGAAAAGACTAGATGGCAATGATAGAATTCTGTTGTACATTTTTCCTAGTTTAGCAAACCAGAGGTTAAAGGTAACTGCTGCAAACATGGATTAGAGTCAAACTGTGAAACAATACTCAATATTAGGACAAAAGAGTGCTTAAGCACAGCCTAGCTTAAAATGTATGACTGGTGTATCTCCTGTTTGAGAGTAGGATAAGTGTTTTGTTTTGTTTGGGTTTTTTTTTAACAGCATACCTGCAGGTAAAAATTAGCTGGGGAATCACTTAAATTGTATTAAAATTTGTGAAATCTGTAATGACAGCTGCTCATCACCAGAATGTGCTTCCCAATTAGATTGGTTTATTCCCCCCTACACCCTGAACTTTATTTAGTTAGTGTGTAGATGCTATGCAGCTAGAAGTGGTCCATGGGGACTGCTCTCGAAGCAGTTAGTTGTTCATAGAATCCCAGATTGGAAAGGAACTCAAGGATCATCTGGTCCAACCTTTCTTGGCAAAAAAAGCACATTCTAGACAAGATGGCCCAGCACTCTGTCCAGGCAAATCTTAAAAGTGTCCAGCGTGGAAGAATCCACCACTTTACTGAGGAGATTACTCCAATGGCTCATTGTTCTGTAATAAGGAGAAGAATTTTTCACAATGAGATTTCATGAATTTAATGACATGCAAAGCTTGAACGGTTGAAGCTGCTTTACAGAAATAAACTCAACAATATCATTATTACAAGCTATTTTGTGCTTCAGTTACTTAATACCCCAATGTTTCTATTAGTCTTCTGTATTGGAGGAAAAAAAAAGGCCTTGATATTCCACTTGGTTTCACACCACAGTGTACATTGTCTTAACAGTGCTGAAAATCTCAAATTCAACTGATTTTATTAAACTGAAAGCAGTGATGCTCTGGAGTGGGTTTTTTGGGGGGTTTGTTGGGGCTTTTTTTTTTTTTTTTGTGGTTATATATTGGTTTTGTGGGGTTTTTCCCCCTAACAAACCAGAAGCAGTGGTCTGGAAGAGTGGTTGAAAAATGGTTATGCTATTTAGAGTTACATACCTACAAGACTCTTACTATCTACTTATCACAGTACGTGCATCTTTGATACATAGTTTAATGACCTCACTTATTTTTGAAGCAAAATGAAAGCTGGCAATAGGATGTATAAGCAAATTATCATAAGAGATTAATGATGAGCTTGCTGATAAGTGTTTGGTTTTGTCCCTTAGACTGTGTGAGATAAGATACTTATGGAGTTACTTTGTGCATAGCATGTAAGTTAATTTTCTTTGCTCTAGAGCTTAACAGATTGTTTGGGGTTTTTTATATGTTTAGGAATATATGGATTGAGTAATTCTCTGTTGGATACACCCTGGAAGAAACTTCAATATGGGAAACAGCTTTTCACAGAAGTGGTCAAGAGAAGTCAAGATCTTACCAAAGAAGACTTGGTGCAGGAGCTTCTTACAGTGATGAATAATCAAGAGCCGTAAGAACATGATAGACAGTTTACTCAAAGTGTGATATAGCAAGTTTAAAATTGCATATAGAAACTGTTTTGACAGGAAAGAAACTTTAGTCTTGTATTAAATCACTAAAGCTGAGTAATGAAGGGCAAATGTAGTGTTCTTTCTCTCCACAGAGACCGTCTTTCAACAATATTGATTTTTAAGAAGCAGACACAGTAAACATTATTACTGCAGTCTCAGTACTCATGGACTGTACACTGATTCCTCTGTGCCCTTTTTCTTTTAAAGATTGCACTTTTCTTCATAAGGGTAATGAGTGCAAGGCAAGGGATGTGTAGGTTGCTTGCTGTAAGCTCTGCAGAAGCTCACTGTAGGGTAAGATTCCATTTCTTACTGCACGCAGAGTTAGCACTAGTTTTTGTGAGCAGGTTCATGTTACTAGCTGCCAGCTATTCTGTGTTGCTGCCCAGAGTGCAGACAGGAGGTAGAGAAGCAAGCTATTGTCAAAGTTGCCTTCCTCAATGTTGCAATTGCTTTAGGCTAAATGGGGGAAAGGCATAAGGGAGTATTTGAGCATAGTTCAGCTGTGGAGCTTCCTTCACCAGAGGCCTAAAGAGATGAGTTAGACTATCTAAATAATGTTCCTGCACTCACTAGTGGCTACACAGTGAACTTAAGCCCATAAGCTAGCTCTTTGGGAAGTAGAAGAAACTGATATCATTTCTATGTCCAGCCAAGGAGTAGGGTTAAAGGAGGTGCTGTGGCCTAAATTTATGTCACTGCTCCCTGTCCAGAAACTTTCATGTCTAGCTTGAATTTTCACCTGTCTTGGGAGTGATTTGTGTTGAAGCAAAGCAGTGTCTGGTATATAAACCCAGTTTCCTAACTTTATCAGTCAATTTTAATGCTAGCATTCATATCTGTGGCATTTTGCAGTGGTTAAAAATAAAAGTTTATATAAGAATTCAGAGATGGGAGCAATGAGTAGTAATTGGAAAGTCTACTAAGCTGTCTTAATTACTTTTTTCATCTGGTATCAGATCAAGTGATTTTTTTTTTTTAAAAGAAGTTATACTTAACGTCTTTACAGAGAGGCCTTTCTTTGACACAAAAGGAACTCCAGGAGTCTAATTGGAAAAATGCTGGTTTACGTGATGTGCTTCAAATTACTCGATCATTAGTGTATTAATTAAAACTAAAATCAGAAAGCTGAAGAGTAACAAGGAAAGTGACAAACTTCTCAAGATATGAGCAGTATTTCTTAGAATGAGACAAAAGTTCAAAAGCTTCAAAGAATCTCTTTGGGAAAGAGCTTACAAGCTGTTTTATCTTTTGTTTTCCTCATACTTCAGTTTTGAGTACAACTCATAATCAACAGAATTTGGTTCAAGATGAATTAATGTGTTAATAGTGGAGAATTCAATTTTGGTTTTAATTACTTTACTGCTTTTTTTCAGTCAATTACCAGACCCTGCGATTGAGGACCAAGGGAAGGATTATATACGTCCTATATTGAACAAATATGCAGCTGTATGTGTTCGTTGCCCGGGTTATGGAACAAGGTAAAAAAAGTCATAGTCAGTCAGAAATAAATGTGTGCTGGATCAAAGCATATCTCAAATCAAAGTTGTGCTGCTATAAGTTTCAATTCTATAGTGACTGCTAAAAAATTGTTCTGATATTAAGTATAATTCAGCAAAATATTTCCTTGCTCAGTTTGCTGGTGTCTTAGATTTGCTACTGATGAGTATTTTAAGCACACATTATGGTTTCTCTTTGGTGTGGAGTGTGAAATAGCTACAGTTTGTCCAAGACAAGATAATACAGTTCTGGTTCCCCAGTGCAGTAACAGATCGGATCACCTCTAATTTTGATCTTCTTAAAACACAGAAAGCTTTGATATCATGTTTTTGGCAAAAAAACCTGGCATTATCTTCTGTATCTGCAGAACTCATTTCTCTCCCAAGAGCAAGAATAGTGCAATCTGCATAGCAAAGTCAGAAGTTTCCTTATGCATGTCATTGTAATTTGTAGCTGCAATTTTAATAAATTAAAAACCTATTACCCCTGTTCAAAAGAACGTGTATTTCCACTTTTCCCCTGACTGATGATGCTGGTTTTTCTGAGATATTCTCGCTTTCTGCTCAGACTATGCTACCAAAGCTGCAAGAATAGAATAATGCAAGGCATCTTGCATTTAATGCTAAATGGGACACAATTATAGGTGAACCCTGTTGCTGCTGGTGGGGAATTCCTACTCTAAAAGTCTGCCAACAATTTTGTCAGATTGGTCTCTGTGGCATAGTCAGCCATAGTATTTCAGTGTAGAGATGTAAACTGATATGCAGAGCACATTCTCTTCTCTAAGTATTTTAAGTTGGTACTCTGAGAGAAACCACAAAATCTGAGTATCTCTAGAAAAAGTATTCAACAAATGCTTTAGATATGGGGTAATGAAGACTTTAAATGGTAAAGAAGCATCTTCCTCCCCTTGTTTCACACATTGCAGTCTAGCTATTTCAAAGGTAACAGGGATAACTCAGTAAATATACTGACCTCTTACTGATGAACTAACACTTGATTTCAGTTCTTCCCTGCTACTGTAATTATGTTCACACTTATCTTTCCCTTAGCAATGTAGCTTAGTGAATCAAGATTGTTAATTATGCTTCACAATATTCTTCTGAGGAAATAAAATACATCTTCACAGGAGTGAGTCACTGTGAAATGACCTGGCCACCACCACATTAGGACAGTGGAAAATTCCTGCTTCTGTCAGCCATCTCTCTCTGGCAGGGTACTGCAGTGTCCATGGAGAAATGACAGCTTACATGTGACAAAGTGGCATAGATGCACAAGTGGAATCTGCTTTTTGTAAAAACAGATTTCATCTTTGGAATGTTCCTGTAGAGAGAAGAGGGGTTTTTTTTTATCATCGTGTATCAGTGTCCTAGGATAATTAACAATGTTTAATGGACAATGGATTTAAAGGCAAGAATAGAAGAGTGCTATTGATGTGAATAACTCATCAGGGTCTGTGTAGGCTGTTGAGAAAAACTTGACTTTATGCTACTTCTGGGTGGAACACAACACTAAAAAAATGTTTTACCTTTTATCATAGTCTGTAAATGAGCAGTTTTGTGTGTCAGTTGCTGCAAGTGCAACGGGGAATCAGAGCAGTGGAGTGATGGAAGAAGAGACTGAAATGCCCATTTGAACTTGCTAGGGTGATTTTTGCCCTGTTAGTGTGGTGATGATGCAGTCAAGAACAAAAAAAATCAGCTAAAACCTTTGGGGATGAGGGATGGGACCTTGCAAATATATCTAACATACACAAGGCTTAACCTTGTACCCTGATGTTGTTTCAGGACTAACACGGTCATTCTGATCGATTCCGAAGGACGGGTCACTTTCACAGAGCGCAACATGATCAATGCAGATGTCAACCACTGGGAAACAAGCACCTATGAATTCAAACTGCACACTTAACAACTTTCCATCTGAATGGTTTGTAATAATAGCAATGAGAGAACAAGCCATTAAACTCTGGTAATGGTTTTGTACCAGCCTCCACAAGCTAAAAATAGCAAGGAAAGCAAAAGTTTAAATACCGGTAGCATATCCTATCAGGCTCACAAATCTTTTGGATGAAACCAAAAGAAGAAACTTTTTACAATACGTAACAATTTATAAGCAGAAATAAATTTATAAATAATGCTCTGCCTCCAGGGCAAGGCCATCTTTGCCCAAGACAAAGTCACTGCTTTTTTTTTTGATGGTCTTGTTGGTTTGGTTTGGTTTGTCTTTTTCCAAAGGTGTTTTAAGTAGACTCTTGAACATGTTTTCAGTTCTCAGGAGGAGAAACATTTGCTGCTTTTATTGTTCTATCTGAAAGTTTTACCCAACATTGCTTTCCCTTCAACATACCCTTTTAAAATTGTATAGCTGATGCCAGTGCGCGTTAAATGAATGTACATTGTCTTTGTAGCATATGTGCTTTAATAACATTGAAACTTTTTAGCAGTGCCGTGGTGCAGTGTTCTGCCTGGGGAGAGCAGAGCAGGGGGCATTCTTTATGTTCCTTTTTTCTACAGACAGTATAGCAATATGACTTACTTCTAAAACTTGATTTGAGAGTGGATAGGAAATTTAGTCCAGTCTCTTGTTCATTTTTACTGAAAAAAATCATAGGAGCAGACTTGCTTGTCTTTGATCAGAATAAAATGATTCTTATTGTGACATCTTTTTTCCTGATAGTCTAACTAGAATTTTAATTTTTTTTAAAATTTTTTGTCCCCAGCGGTCAGGTGAGGAATAGGAGGTATCTGTTTGCAAACAGACTGATAGGAAGTTGACATATCAGCTGTTTTGTACAATTTTTAGCTTCCTTTCTTCATTAGTATACTATGTTAAAGCCTGGAGTGACTGCTCATAGATTTTTAGTAAAAAAATACCTATTTGTTAGATGGTGACATTATTGCAGTCTTATATTGCTGAAAAAGTTGGGTATTAAGATGCTCTTTGTATGGTATAACATCTGTGAATTAAAAAGCTATTTAAATGCATGCTTTTTTCAATTATTCAGTACCAGTGTAGGTGAAAGAAGATTCTAGCTAATATCAAGATACTTTTAAATCCTAAGTTATTTTGCTGCTATTGGTGTTCTGTTCTGACTTATTTTCAATGCTGAATATTAAGTTAGTAATGGATCAATGCTGTTTTTTTCTCTATACATGCGGAATGTATTCTTATTACAAGCCTCTGATTATTAATTAAATGTTTCAAAGTAGCAAGATTTCTGATACTCTTCGCAAATATGTGCAGCTATTCCTCTGTACTCAAGTGTGTGTGTTCAAGCATTCTCATGCGTGTGTCTGCAATGGAGGCAGCAGTAAATTAAACTTGCCATTGAGGTGAAGTACTGTGAAAGGCCATTCCCAGATTTCTGATTGTCAGGAGATGCTAAAGGATCATTTAGTCAATTATTTTCTTTGTATTTGCATATTTAAATAGCTTCTAGATACCAAGACTGCTTGCATGACTAGTCAGAGGTTGTTGATTCAGTGCTATCTAAATGACTTTCTGACCACCTTCATTGCAAGATGATGAATACAGTCTTGTTGAGTTCAGGCTCAGAGCCTTCCAGACTGCCTTTTGGAGCTGTAGGAAATGGTTAGCTCTTCCTTATTTTTTGATGACTGTTCATATGTTTGTATGAATACAAATGCTATTGTTATTTTTAGATGCAAAGAAATAGCCATAGCTGTCTTAAATTTCAGTTTGACAAATGCATATTTAAAAACAAAACTCAGCTTCAATGGCTTGCTTTTACTAACAGGCCACATAGCAAACTCTTTTTATATCTTCAGAAAAAAAAAAATAAATAAACCCACACAAATAAACCCAACACCACAATAATAAACCACCGGTGTATATTTGAACAAGATACTCTCTTTGAAGACATTACCTAAATGGCAAGCACAAAAATGCTTGCATGCCACTTCATGCTAAAAGCATTTATAAACCTTAGTTTTTATAGTAGTTCTGCAACATTGTAAATTTATTCTTGTTTTTTACATATATGCAAAAGAAAAGCAAGTGAGAGCTTAAATGTAAAAATAGTTGATAATAATGTATTTTGTTTTTCTGGAAACAAAATTCTAAATCTGGGATTTGCTTTTTCTGACAACTAAACAGTAAAAACCCAAAACCTCTGGTGTTATTTTCTATTATGTCAGAATAAAGTGATCTCTTTTTAAACTTCTTTTGAAGTTTGAGAGTTTTGTCACTGGCTTGCATGGAAACAGGATCAGGACTGCAATGCAGGTATCAACAAATGGTGCTCGTCCTTAGAAATGATCAGGCAATTCATGAAGTACATAATTTACTGTGTGAAAACTGTAGCTGCAAGGAATCCAAAAAGTGTACATGGGGAACTATTGCATGGCATTTCTCAAAGTTTGCTTTTATATAACATCATTTCAAAGTCAGAAATTTGCATGAATTTTTGTTTCCTGACTTTTTTTCTATCAAAATGGTAGTGGAAGACACTTACAGTATCTATTAAAACTCAATTTTATTTTATTTTTTTTAAATAATTTCATAATTGTTGTTTACATGTGTCTTCAAAACCAGAATCAGAATGAAGTGGTGACTAGTCTGTCAACATTAATAGCTGGTGCATTTTTGCACATATGTTTAGGTTAATTTGCCTAACTTTGTGTGATAAGACAAAGTAAAATCTTTCATTAGCAATGAAAGACCTTTAAGTCAAGTCCATTTCTGGTACTTAATTAATTTTTAAGAGTGTTGTTCCTGGGGGGTTGTTTGGTTTTCATTGTCGTTTTGTGTGTTGGTTGGTGGTTGTTATAATTCTATGCTGTTGCATGCTTTTACTTGTCTTACTCGGGTAGGAAATTGGAAAGTAAGTCTTTAAAGCTAATAATGCAGGTTTGGGCAATTTTGCTTTGTTTTTCAGGTTAGTAAGCAATGTATTGACTGGAATGTTCCCCAACCTTGTGTCACAATAATTAATTCTATGAAATACTCTCCAGCTTCTGACAACCTATAAGTGCCTGGCAGCTCCCCTCCCAAAAGCAAATGTCCTCTTGTTACTAGCCCTAGCTGGATTCCACTCCAAGCACAAAAAGATCAGGTACAAAACACAAAGGTTCTCAGATACTGAATATTTTAAATAATGTCTGGAGCATCCTTCTTCCTGCCATGATCTCAGAGTTATTGGAATCTGCCTTCTCCCTTGCAGACTGGAGCATATCCTTCAAATCTTAATACTAGAACTTTCCAAGCAAACCCTTAAAGGAAGAGGAACTGTCATATTCTTGACTATTAGATGGTGGAGCCATCTCAAAGCTCATTTTAGCTTTACAAGCAGCAACCTTGCCAAACTGACAGTCACTTTGAGAAGACAAGCAACTAATACTGTAATTGTTAAGGTGGTAAACCAGATGCAATCTAGGGGAACCCTCTAAGTCTGGGAATAAAAACCAAAAAACAACCCAAACCAAAAAAACCTCATGAGCCTCTAAAGTTGTCACAGATAATTGTCTATGCAACAAGATAACTGTGGTCTGGATTACCGGTCTTGAAATTAGGTGGCTGCATCAAATGTTTGACGTTATTAATTATCAGGGACCTTGCAAATCACTATAATGATAAATATAAAAGTACTTTGAGGTGCTCAGATTATTTCAATTGGGTGTGTGTAATCACAGCAGCTTTACAGTACAGGTAATAGGAGGGAAAGAGCAAAATCAGTGCTTCCTTAGGGAAAAGCCAGAGTCCCACACAGTGCTACTGAAGGGCAAGAATCCAGGTTCACTGTGGAGAAGTCCAAATCCTGGGCACACCTGACTGAGACTCTTGGTGCATTAAGTTGAGGCTACCTTAATGTTCTTCCATAGCTGGACATTGCAGTGGGGATGTAATTGTCTCCTCTCCCTGTTACCAGCAGCTTTAATAAATATACTCCTATAGACCAGAGAATGAGTTAGGCCTTTGGAGGTACTCGTTATGTTGAAAGCTGAACAGGTATTTATTGTTGCAGATTAAATATACCAAAGTAAATATTAAGACAAAATATTGCTAAATCTTGGAACATTGTTTTCCTAATACCATAAGGAAATCAGTAATTTCAAAATGAATAGATGAAATACGAAGCAGTCATGAGGCATCTTCAAAGCATCTTCAAGTTTAGCTTGAAGAACCTAAATAAGTGCTTAAATAATGCTAAGCAAGCATCCCTATTTATATGCAATATTAGCTACTAGGAATTAGTTTTATATCATTTAGATTCATGTAGTAGTACATTGCTAATGTTCATCTGATTCATTTTCTGCAGAGAAGTCTTGTTGATAGTTTCTGAGGATTTAGGAAATGGTCTTGACTTGGTGAAAATAGAATCTGTATTATAATCAGCTGGAAAGGCAATTGAATAAACTGAGCATTACATAACCTGTCTGTATGACTCATGCTGTGAAATATAAGTTAAGGTGAACAGAGTTAAGAAGACATTGAATATATAAAATGAATATCTAAAGTAACTATCTCTGGAACATCCTGTATCAAGAACTTAGAAACTGAATGAAAAAGCATTATCAGATGAAAGTACTCAAATTTATGATATCTTTTAAAACAGAACACATAAGGACTGAACTTAAGATCATAAATGAGGGAGAAAAATGATAATGAATATATGAGAACAACAACTCTGCGCTCAGATTATAAAGCTTCTACTGAAGCAATGTTTGTTGCATAGATAATGGGATTTGAACTTCTTTAAATTATTTTGAATAGCATATAAACTATTTTCATAAAAATTATGAATGCAGAAAGCATTTGAAATGTAATGTATGTTTGATCTATGCAATGATGATTATGTAATAGGAACTTAAAGAACTTAAACAAATGTATAAGCTGCCCTTTCCATGGGCACCTAGAAGCATATTTAGTCCTCATATAATTTGTTCTGAATTAATGGGACTTTAGCACATTCTTCATAATCCTTATATGCTTAAATATTCTGAGTAAAATGTTCTGGAACTGAGCTGGTTTTATGAAACTTCATTCTATGAGCTTGTTCTTTTTGTGGCCTCAGAGAAGGATAGTGCCTACTACTGCAGGATGGTGTTTTACGAGCTTGCCTGTGGTGACAAGGGGAGTGTTTTCAGTGGGTATCTCATCTGACAAGTCAGCCCTTACAGGCACAGAGCCAGCCTTGGACACTTAACTTACCAGATTGTGCAAATACATTGATTGCTTCTGTTCAGTGGAAGAAACCACATCACTTTGCAGATGTTCATTAAGATAGATTAAATAATAAACTGGAGAATATGT
This sequence comes from Chloroceryle amazona, assembly GCA_027560015.1. NCBI lineage: Eukaryota > Metazoa > Chordata > Aves > Coraciiformes > Cerylidae > Chloroceryle > Chloroceryle amazona. The sequence goes on along the minus strand of JANHFX010013166.1, from coordinate 3,800 downwards.
GGAGCCAATAGTGTCTTTTCTTCTGGTACAACATCATAGTTGGTATTCAGTAATTGAGGCTTTTGCCTGTTGTTAAAAGAATGAGCTCTTCTGAGAAAAAGGTGAATGAAAAAGGTTTGTTGGGTTTTTTCCCTTTTTCCCTGTACTATCTCTGCAGTGAATAGCTACTGGAAATAACCACACAGACAAGGTCTTAGACAAATGCTTTTATTCATCCCTTGTTTGTCATATCTCATTTGATGGCTGACATTTAGAGAGGAATTAACTGTCCTTTCCATTACAAATGGGTCTGTATTAGTACCTTAGTTTCATTAGTAGTACCCTTACATGATTTTTCTGCTAGTCCCTATTTAGTGTGCTTTGCACACATTTCAGGGCTACCGCTGCTCACAAGCACTAGACTGTTTTCAGATGGTATGGAACTGGTAGATGTGCTTCAGGAATGCGCTAAGTGTACTCCAACAGGTAATAGGTTTAGCCTGAAGCAAAACTGTCTGAAATGCACATAGCATGGAGATTGAGTACTCGACATCAATTGTTTTGCTGTATAAATCTCCTTATGTTGGTCTACTTATAGATGTAGCATGTGATAGATGTGTTGTGTCGGTATCCTTGCAATATGGCAGTTGCAATTTTTACTGTTCTCTTTAGCGATATATTGTGCCAGTCAAGTCTGAGTGCTCTTTGGTATAATATGCATGTGTTTAGACTGGCAAAGCAATCCCAGAATGGCAGTAACATAAAAACAGCCATACCAGTGCAGCTGTGCTTTCAGGAGCACAATGTATTTTGCCTCTGCATGGGAAAACAAAGGTCCTGATGCATATGGGTTTGCTCGTGTAAGTGCAAGTACACCTGGATTTTTGGCAGCTGAAGATTATGTTCTAGATTGAAGGCTGTGTGCCACCAGCAGTATATATAGTAGACCAAACTAAGGACTTGATGCAACGGTTTCTTAGCTGTAGCTCTCAGTGGTCCTGTGAAATGCCAAAGTACACTTTGCTATCACAGGTTTGAATTTAAAACATAATGATATATAAATGATTCACAAAAACTCGCCACTCAACAAAAGTCACAGGCAGGAGAAGTTTAGGAGAAGCCCCAGAATGTCTAAAGTACCTGTTGTCAATGGAGTACTCCTAGAGCTCTTGAAAAGTAACTAGGGTTCACTTGCAGTACCGTATGGTGGAGATGCATGATGTGAAAGAAGCCACAAGGGTGGCTCAGAGGATTTAGTTTTCTTTTATGCTTAAGTCTAGCTTTACAAATAGCAGATAAATATTGCCTGTTCTAGAAAAGTGCTCTGAACTATTGTGATAAAAGTGCCAATAGAAAGCAAAGTATGAAAATTGCTATTCTGTCCTGCACGGGTCTTATTTTTTCTCTAATTAATACCTCCACAGATAAATTGTGTGTATTTAAGAATGCAGGATTTTCAGCCCTAGGACCAAGCTGGTTCTCTGTATCAAGACAAAGCAGGGCAGACTTGGTCAGTGTACAATACAGCTAATCCAGACCCAACTAGCAACTGCAGAGAATTGTACTTATGAGTGAGTTGTGCATCCAATTTCTTAAATACTTAAAAATCAGCATCAAAAAAGATTCCAAATTGGGGAATTCTTTTAAAAAGCTGTTACTTTTTATTTGCCCTCTTAGTCATCATACTCCACTTGAAGTAATACCGTCTATAGAAAAATGCTTCCTTTATTGGACACACTGCTAACAGCAGGCTGAAACTTCAAATAACCACTTGTCTCAAGTTTCTCCAACAGAAAACTCAGAAATTAGATCTGCTTCTGTAGACAACACAGTTCAGTTTCCCTTAAATTTGTTTGGAGATTAGTGCAAGATTAGTGGTTTTTTTGTGGTACTGTTTTCCCAAATCTGGGTTCTTTAACCAGTATGCAAAAAACAGTCGACACAGAGCTGATTTGTTTCAATTCAGTTCTGTGCAGAAAAGGGTGCCAGGTGATGATTTCCAGTGTCTTATATACAAAATAACAAAGAAGAAAGTACAGTAAAGTAAATGATTGATCAGTCATTCATCATTCCTAACTTCACACATGAAAATAGAAATTTACCCTTCTCTCATCTCAAAGCTTCTGTCTTTGAGATTAGTTTGGTGCCTCCACAGTCTAATGCCACCCCACACCCTTATCAACTACCCAAGTCTACCAGGTTGTGAAACCTGCGATTTCTGTGCCTGTCAACAACAGTACCATTGAGCCAAAGGATGTGTCTGCTTCGATTATCCTCTGTAGTAATCAGCCACCTCTTTTGACATCAGGACTGATTTGAGCTTCCTCATGGGGTCTTTTCGACATCTTTCCATGGCTGTCGGGGGATGACTGACAGGAGGTTAGGCTGAGGACAACAGGTCTCAGGAAAAAATTGAGACACAAAAATACATAATGCAAGCAAATACTAGTTTCAAAACAGGTTATTTTACTGAAATAAAAGTAATGCAGGCTGAGCAAAATTTGTCTTCCAGTAGCTTTCTGTGTTGGAACAGCTTGGTATGTGCTGCAGTTACGGGTATTGTAACTAAGAATATGAAAGACACTGGCTCCACCTAATTTTCATTCTGATGAATGCAGCCTGTTAATGTTCTTAGGAAGCTCATAGCTGGTTTTCTTACAGGTTTGTGTTCTGCATTTTGTATTTTCAGCGATTGTTTCTGTCCAGATGAGAAACCCTTTGTCATTAGGAACTGATTTTTTTGTTGATGGTAATGATAGTTTATGATACTGCTGTAAATGCCTATCGTGCTGTGCGGGTGGATCCTTGCAAGATGGCAGTTCTAATCCCACAGTCTAGATAGACGGTAAAGGGGGGTTGTGCATGTTAAACAAGCTTTTTGTCACAAGTCCAGTGATCAAAACTTTCAGGTGAATTTACAACCCGTCAGACATAGCAGATCAGATTTAATTCTTCAGAGGTTACACAAGGTTTCTGGGTTAAAAAAAATAACCTTTTCTTGTTTTGCTTTGATGAAACTGATCTTTTGCTACTGGATTAATATTCTTCTGTATATAAAAAGCTAGAAGTGTATTTCTCTGTTGTGTCTGTCTCACAGAATGAGACGTTGCACTGTTGCTTTAAGTGATGCTGTTAGGGATCTCCGAAAACAGATGTACAATGGAAAACTAACGTACTGTTTTTTTTTTTTCACTTCCAAAGCATAGCAGGCACTTTAATTCTTCCAACTCTATGCAAAAATCTTGTTGTTTATGCCTCTTCTGATACTAACTGGAAGGGTGTTGTTTATGCGCATTCACACTTCAGAAAATAGGTGAAATTTTTGTAATGCTTCAGTTATAGTTTTAAATTGGATGCAAATGAGTCATGATACTTCATTTCTCTATAGCCTCTGACAGGGACAATCTTCTTCTGTCCCAGTGTTAGCAATTTATGAGGTGACAGGGCACAGCTACTTCACAGCAGCTGCCAACATCCACTCAAAAAAAATTCTGTACTAAACCAGGATCTCAGCCTCGGAGGTTGAAGAGTGATGTTAGTGGCTGTTCTACAAACCATGGATCTCTATTAGAAGTGCGTTTAACGTTGATAAAAGCAGTCATAATTTAAAAACTTAGGTTTTGAGAGCAGCAGCCTCTTAGGGCGAGACACAAGTTCGAAACTTTCCGTTGCCGCGCGACGCTTGCAAAGGTTGGAACCCGTTTCAGTAACCCCGCGATAGCCCCGGGCAGCAGAGGACGGGCGCGACTTCGAGCTCGGGGCCTGCAGTGGCTCCGTTGTGGAGTCGATAGCAGAGGCCGCTCCTTGAAGGCCAGGTGGGC
>JANHFX010013165.1:15885-30227 GCA_027560015.1 Chloroceryle amazona | reverse complement strand
TTCCCCTTTGGGGAGGGAGGGGGGTTAACAGAGAGCGTCTGTTGGGTCTTAGAGGCTGCCCTGACCCTAAACCACGATAATATATAACTCTATGAATGCTTATCAGGCCTTTAAGGGACAAATTGTAGGGGAATTCCTTGTTGAACAAGGACATGCGATGGCCCTTTAAGGATTGGACAACCTTGACTGAGTTATCGTGAGTCCCGAGTGTTCTTAAGGGGGGGTGTGGGGGAGGGGAAGCCTGGCACTGAGCCAGCAGGAGAGTGTAATGTGAACAGCTGTATTATCTGCAAGAGAGATGCGTACAGAACATGTACCTGGATACATATAACTAATTAGCTTAGAGTTTACTATGTGTGCTTGTAACTGCTATCCAAGTAGTGAATGTACCCCTGGACAGCTTAGGAGACTATATAAGCAAACTGAGTAGGAGAATAAACGAGGATATGTAGCCATACTGGTGTGATTGTCGTTACTTGGCCGGCTCCCCGGAGGGACCCTCTTCATCAAATCACATATACTTTTTCAGATTACCCAGCCAATGATTTGAACTAGCTTCAGAAAAGTTCATGTTTATCTGTGGAACATTGTTTCTAGTGTAGTATTTTTCCAAATGGCAAATATGAGCCATAGACTTCTGAATGAAGGACCTCAGCCAGCTGGCAGTTAGCATAGAGGCATAAAATGACTTCTGATAATGATTTGAAACAGTTTACTTAAGCTAAGCAACTCAAGTTAGTTTAAATGGCTGCTCTAACATAAACATTTTCACAGAAAGTTTGATTTCTTTGTTTTCTTACTTGGTATGTTCAGACACACTGTGAAGTTAACAGTTTTCTGTCAGTCTTCATTTCCCAAGTACTAGAAAAAGTTTTCTATAGTATGTCACAACAGACTGTTAAGTCTTATTTTTTAGTTGATGTTTATTCATGTGCTCAGAAAAGTGTATTCTAGCTTGTGATGACTTTTTTTTTTTTTCCGCAGCACTTTCATAAATCCTGTATCATTCTATTTTTCTTTATTCTATGGTTCTCTGATCTCTAAGAAGGCAATGATAGCTGTTATCTAAAATTCTCAAGTATATATTATCACCCTTCTTCTCTTTTTAATCGAAGCATTAATCTAAGGGGTGCTGAAAATACTTACCTGGTTGAATAAAAGCCTTGTAGTTATTACACTCTATAATCTCTTCCTTAATTCCCAAAGTGTGAATTTAAAAATAATAATTTATAGCTAATATGCTTTAAGCATGATGTCAAAAGCCAAGTTACATCAACAGTGGCACAGCTGAAATATTACATCATCATTCAAACTCTGAAGCTACTTTCGTGATCATAATATGATTAAAAAAAAATAATTAAAAGCATATTAATAAATTTAGCTTATTTTTTAAAACCTAATGCACATGGAAATATGCATTCTACTACATTCTCTTGCACTATGGAAATAAAGTTTATTTCTATTTATGAAGATTGAATTTTCCATGTAGACAAGCTTGTTCAGCTATTTCTAATAAGAGTGAATGAGATAGAAAAAAATTCAGAATTTCACCAAAGAATGAAAATTTGTGAATATAACATCACTTCAAAATTTTACTCGTGTCTCATTAGTAGTAGTAAGTAGATAGGCCTAAGGACAATAAAACCGCAAGATGAATTATTATTTCAGACAAATATCTAAGAAAATCTGTATATAAATAAGCATGACTTCTGTGTGGCAATTTGTTTTTCAAACTGCAAATTAAAATACTTCAGTGGTTCTTGATGGAGTTTTTCAAGAAGTGACCAATTCCTTTGTAGGCTGAGAAAATAGAAAATTCTCATCCACCTCAGTCTATATGTTATCCCTTTTGTCGTTACATTAGGCAGGACCTATAGATTTTGCTTTGAAATGGCATCCCTTTCACTGCTCCTTCTGTGAGCAAATGCCTTTTTCTATGAAGACACTTCAGACATTTCAAAAGTTCCTTAAAACACATTGTATATTTATTTTGTCCCAATGTTTTCTTTCTATTCCAAGGAAGCTAAGATTTCTTCTCCTGTTTGAAATGGGTATTAACTCAGTCCTACTTCACGAAGAACCTAAATAATAAATTTAGGAAATATTAGAGAATTATCTTTTTTACTTGGTACAAGAATTATCAGGTGCCAACTTCAAGCTGACCTGTGTTAAAATGAGGGTGTGTCTGATGGAGATTTTGAAAGTAAGATTAACTACAAAGTCTAGAAAATGTCAAGGAAATAAAGTCTTTAGCAAATTTATCATTGGAACAGATTTGATGAGGGGTGTTGGTACATGGGATCTTGCATATTTTTTAAATTAAGAGATGATGAAGGATAAATTAATTTTTTCCTTCTTGCAGTTGTATTTGACTAATAACTTCAGTGATGACAATGCAAGCACATGGTTATAAACAACACATAACTTTTCTGCAGTCGGTGAAATTATGTACTTATGTATTTGGAGTTTAATTAGAATTGGACTCCTTGACATGTGCATTTGTCTACAAAAATTAAGATTATTCAACTGCATATCTATAATATCTGTAGAGGAGGTTCTAGTCTACGTGATACAAGTATGTAGACTTCAGGTGCTATGGTCAATACACAGCATTTGTAGTCAGACTTTGAGAAATCAGAAGAAAGAAAATCCTTGCCATATTGGTTTCACTGAAACTGTGTTTTCATTATTAAGCAGTTCTTATTAATCCCTAGAAATCACACATTTAGTAAAGTGGCAAAGATCTTTATTCTATTAAGAAGTCTTCAACAAAAAAAAAAAAGAAAAAGGTGATGAAAGAATGTAGATGAAAGAGGCTAGAACAAGAGTTCCTAAGGTAGGAGCTCTTTGTTTTGGTCAAGACTACTCAAGAAAGTGATTTGTGGTTTTATGATTTTGATCAAAAGTTTTCCTTTTTTGACATGTTTGCTTCGTATATGTATTTCTGTCCCTTTATAAAAGTGCTGAGTGATAAAAATTACCAACATAGTTTATTAATTCTAAGTAGAAGTAAGGGTAGAACATGAACAGAAAAAAAAGTACTCTTCCTGACTTAACTGAAACTGCTTGGAAGAAAAAATGCACGTAAACTTAATGTACGGTGGCTCTGAATCTGAAATGTGGCAATTGTTTAATCACAATGCAGGTCTTCTAAATGGAAAATAATCTCCACCTTTCATGTAAACAATGTATTGTATAAAGCACCTCTCTCTGATCTGGTGGCCTTTTCATAATGAAGTGATGAAACAAAACTTCCATATAAGAAATATAAATGTGTTAAGAGTTGAAGATACATACATTTCATCTATTTCCAAAGGCTCCATTTACAGTCATAATTTTTGCTACCTCACTAGCACTAATTATCCTTTTTTATTAATAGATCTTTCTTAAAATAGTCATGGTTCATAATCCTTGTAGAATTAATATTCTAAGCTTGCTCTCAAGATATCAGGGTGTGTGAGGAAGAAAAGGCTGAAGTTAGGTTCAATGCTAGTTACGCTGGCATCAGATTGATCTTCTATGGACCAGCTACTCACGGAGAAGTTCCCAGACCACAGAGGTTTCGAACTGCACACTCTTAACACAGTAACTTGTGAAATAGGATGATTAACAGAATGTGGTTTATCTGGATGCATCAGTAGCTTTTCACTATAGATGTGCTCACAGAGAAAGAATAAGAGGGCAGGCTATAAGGGTGCACAGGAGGAAGGACAGGTATCTTCTAGCACAATAGAGTCTTCCCATTACACAGAAACGGAATTGTTGGAGTTGGAAGTGACCTCTAGAGATCATCTAGTCCAACCCCATCATCAAAACAATTTTGCCTCGAGCACATTACACAGGATTGCATCCAGATGGGTTTTGAATGTCTCCAGAGAAGGAGACACAACAACAATTACTTATTATGTGAATAAAGTACCTGGTTTTAAGAGCAAAATGTAGTACCAGACTGAGGTGGACCTGAGATGAAGCTGCTAGCTGTTGTGAAAAAAATTAATATTGCTTTACAGATTTTTGCTTTGTATCTTCTATGGATTTTGCCTTTGAAGATTCATATCTTAACCACTCAAGTCTTTAGATATATATCTGCTTAAAAAAAAACCAATAACCAAGTAAAATGGCATATTTCTCTTCAGGGGTACAACAGACATTGTTTGGTAAAGGTAGAACTGTAGGGTTTAATTTAGGCCCCACCACTTCGGTGTTTAAGGTCCCACTTCCTCTCAGCATTTGCACCAGCCAAATTCTAGTCTTCACAACATTCAAAGGACCTGTATTAGTGCAAACTTGTTCAGAGTGCATTGGAAATAATGACAGCTTGAGCTAAAAAACAAAAAAAAACCCAAACCAAACAACCAAACAAACGACAATCAAACAAACAAAAAACCCCAAACCAAGCAAGCAAGCAAGCAAGCAAACAAACAAATAAAAACCACACACACACAAAAAAACCAAAACAGAACAAACAAACAAAAAACCCACAACCAAACAAACCAAGAATAACTTTTATGAGGCCTTGTGGGAGTCTTGATGAAGCTTGGTGATTATGTTCAGGGGCTGGAATAAGTGTTTCCATGAACTTTTTTAAAAATAAAAGAAGGGAGGAAAAGGAATGAGAGCATTTGCTGTTCTAAGGGTCAGGTACTCTACTGCAAGTATTTTACTGGATTCCTTGCCCTAGCTCTCACCCTAAACTAAGGTTAGACACACCTAGAGACTGTTCTATAGAGCTGTAATTACCTGATAGTCTGTATCAGCAAGGAATTGGCTAGTTGTATACTATATTTCAGCCATTTTCTATGACATGTTGTGAGAGAACCAGGAATCTAAAAAAAGGAAATTTTGCAAGATTTTTAAAAGAGAAAGTTCAGGCTTTTTTTTTTTTAATACATATAAAGAGTGAAATGAGCAAATGAGTGCCATAATCCTGCTCTAATTGACTTCAGTTTGTGGGTTCATGCTGAAGAGCTGAACAACAAATAAAGGTGCGGTAATTAGCTTCTTATAATTTCAAACTAAAACTTTCTTTAGAGTTCCAGTGTATTAAGTATAGCTTTCTTATTGCCCAGGCCTTTTTGCTCATAAGCACACAGAAGCAGAGATCCTAAGCCTCTGTGCTGCTGGACACAGTATGAAATAGTTTTAGGGAGGCCTCTGTTCCAAGATATGAGGATATGCAAGTCCTCGGTCAGATCCCTGACTGCTGTCATGAACTGTAGGTATAAAGGGTCTTCTCCATATTTTGTCCAAATTTTCCCTCAACTCCATCTAGATACTCCCAGAACTGAATGCTATTTTTCAGTAGTATACACTGAAATTCTGTTTCCTCTTGTCTTACGCACCTGTCCTTGGCAGTACAGCCCCCCAGTCCTCGGTGGCTCTGCAGAGGGTCTCACTCCCGGGCAGCAACACGAGAGGCTCCTGAGGTGCAGTACAGTGGTGCTCTTTATTAAGCACTGCTGAGGCCTGGGGAGAGCAGGAGTGTGAGAAACTTGGCAGGCCTTGATTTCCAGTATACTTGGTCCTTGTGTGTGGCCTCCTGAAATCAAAACAATTTTTTTTTCCTGATGTGTTTTTACCTTGGGCAACACCTGAAACCAAAACCAATCTCCCTGTGAGGCTTGGAGAATGAGTCGGTGAGATAGAGAGGTTGGGGTTGGGTCCAACTATATCTATCGCTCCTGAATACTCTGAATAGAGGGGGCCAAGGAGGGGCCGCACTGCATTGATTGCAGTGGAAAAGTACCAGCCTAGTTTTGCACAAAGTCAATCATCTCACGACCCTATAAATACTAATCCTAAGCAAGGCTCATTGGAGCCCTCCTGTATTTCAGCAGGCTTGAGTCTCACATCTCCCCCTGAGCTGGGATGGCTCTCAGGCCACACTGTCCATCTGCTAAGACTGACAAAGGGGGATACACCGTCCATCTGCTAAGATCAATGAAGGGAGACATACCATCCATCTGCTGAGACCAGTGAAAGTGTATGTGAGTATTTCTGATCTAGAAGACTTTTTTAAAAAAAATCAGGGAGAACACAGGCTGCACAATTTATTTTCAACCCACAGAATAATTCCATCTTACTCACAGGTTCACCTCCATATCTATATATCTATAGCTCTGTGTGTGTGTGTGTGATTCACTTCTTAGGTCTTATAGAAATTATTGCAGTTATCATAAGCAAATGTTTATTCTGATTTAGCATTCATATATCAGTATTAATGAATTGCTGCTATCATTTACTTTAAGGTACTATGTTACACTAAGCATTACACAAACTTCAACACCTTGCATTCTATCCTTTCCTGTGTCTTTAGACATAAACCATCAACCAGGTCAGGGAATAGGGGTAGATCTTACCTTATTCTCCAAAGGAGTTGGAGGGAAATGGGGTCTATTCTGAACCTCATGATTGAACAGGAGGACCACCCTTATCTCCTTCCTTCTGCTCACTCACAATCCCTGTAAAAAGTTCTATACCCTCAGACCCAAATCAATCTACTGCTTATAGGTTCATTAGTACAAATACTATAATCATATTGCTTTCATTAGTTGCATCGAAGTTTACTCATAATCACACTATTTTAATTACATTCGCTTACCTTTGTAGTAAGTAATTTAGTGACCTTGACATCAATCAAATCTTGTTTAACACAGTTGATTCTTTGCTATATTTTACTAATTAGCTAAATTGTTACTCTTGCTTAATAAATTATAGTGCTGCTTTTAGATGAAGTGAAGTGCATTCCACTCACTTTTGTGTCAAGCAGAGCCTTGGTTAGGGCTCTGTAGTAAGCAACAATGGAAAACATCTTTATACGTTTTCACACACCCTATGACAACACCTGATCTCCTAACAAAGCTTTTTCATAGTAATGCAGAACTTTATTTAATGGTAGGTGAAACAAATGCATCTCAATCTGAGTCCTTAATACCCTCCCATCCCTGTGATTCACCAAAAGGATAATTCAAGTAAAATATATCAGAAAAGAAAGCCATGGCTTACTTGAGAATAATGCAAGAAAGAGCCTTTGAGAGCAGTGTGGCAGAAGGGTAAGATGTGCAAGGACTTCATTGTCATACAGCTTATCTGACATTGTCCATAATCATCTGCTTGAATGGAATTTTATCATCCTAGCCCCTCTCCATGCTATGTGAACATATGAAAACCCTAAAGAAGTGAAGGACAATACAGACTTGAAAGGAAATCTTAACATCTCAAAAACAATCTTAATTTATTTCCCAAAGAATAATTGAAATACAAAGCCAGCAAAAACAGTATGAGACCCTGAAAGCACTTTTTAGAAAAATAAATGCAGGAATATTTAGTTACTGGGCTATAAGATTTGGGGTGATTATATAAGACATGGAAAAAAATACAAGGAAAGAGGTGGGAAGATAAAAAGCCACTTACACTGAACATCTTTTCAACTTCTTGTCATGCTCACCTTTTTTTCTGGCACTGGTGAAAAATAAAATTTTTGCTGAGCTGAGGAACATCACCGAGTTCAATGCTGAAAGAATATGCTGACAAGTCACACAGCTTCAGGGCTTCAAAGGTAGGATGGTTAAACACCCAGTGGAGCGTATTTGCAGAATCCCCAGTTATATATGGGTGTCCATTTTCATGGGGGATATTAAAAAGGAGGGAAAGCGGACAAATAAGAGAATGTTAACACTAACTTCCAGAAAAGGTAAACATTTTTATTTTGAGTTTAGTTTGTAAGAGAAGGATTTGTTCTTTTGTTTTTAGATATAACACAAAGAGTGGATATTATTTGTCTGTGAAAGGCACTGACAGTAGCTAGGGCTGAGACAGACACCAGTCACTTATTTAGGGGCTGAGAGTCAGTCATAATATCTCTCAACCCTTTTTTTCTCTGTGCAGAAATTCTGACAGAAGTTTTGTCCTGAGAACAGACACTTCTTCATAATATTTTTACAAGGTGGTTAATAAGGAAGTTAACAGCTAGAGTATATAGTTAGGAATTCAGTTTGTGGTGTGTTCATGCTGGTGAACATTATTGCACTTTCCACTTCCATGACTGATTCCTTCTGTTCATTTAGAGATGTAAAGCATCAAGGTCATTTTGCTGGCTACAGCCTCAGTTACGTTCCATTGAAATGGACCTATTTGACAGCTAAGCATGTGTTTAAAAGTCTGAAGATCAATGTGTGCTAAGAGAGTGAGAGTCTTAGACAAATTCTTTGTCAACTTGCTAACTGGATGTAAGACTAAGAATAAGAATTTCACTAGTTGAAGCATGTACTGATGATCAGCTGGTGTTTATGCCATGCATTAGCTATATAAGAGCAGCTCTCTATGTGGAAGTTTCTGTATCATGAGCTTTTGGAAGGGAAAATGTACTTTACATTGTGTTCATTGACATATACAAATGAGAGAGAAGCTTGTCTATGAAGCTTTGCACAGGAGGTGCACAGCAGTCTAATCCTGTAGATTTCATTACTGCCGTGATAAGGCAAAACTGTTCTCCACATCAGCTGCTAATAAATCCTCCTGCAGGCCTTTAGGTGATGCATCACTGGTCACCACTGTATCTTCATATTTGTGTCGATGAGCCCCTAGTTCATTGAGTCCTCAAGAGAGGGAGCCACTGGTGCAGAAAGTGACAAATTCTGCTGCTTTCTTGACAGCACCAGTCTTATTAGTCTCCTTGGTTGTTAGCGGAGGAGAAAAGATACAGAGAAACAGTGAAGGAAGTTCATAAACTGGAAGTTCTTACAATAGAAACAAAGTGTGGGGTGTCCAAAAATATGTGGCATATTTTTGCACTTTTTTTGCCAACAAAAGTGGGAGATTACAGTGATGTTTTTGCTTTCTTAGTAGGCCTTACTCTTTTCAAGAATGAGTCAGTCATGTACATATATATCCTCAATGGCTAAACTTGTGTAGAAGACACAGAGTTTAGGTTCTTGCTGGTTTAAAGGCAGCCTGTGAGACATAAAAGTTTCTATGCATTACTATAGAGAATAGAATCTTCAAATATTTTTTGTTTATTGCTCATAGTTTTATTCTCTATTATGCCTATTTCTATATATATTTTCTATAAGTTCATTTTTTAATGTAAATGCTTTTGATATTTATGTGATAGAGAAGTATCCATGTAGAGTTCTACACTGTTATGTACTGTTGCTGTATTAGTCTCAAGTATGTGATCTGAGGAATGCAAGTGAGCATGGTATTCAGGGTATGAGCATGAGTATGTTGTTGCTCTCAATAATAATAAAAACATTGCCCTATTGTGTATAAATCTTTCCTGGAAACTCTTTGTCAGTATTCTTTTTGCTTGTTTCAATCTCTTTGGGGCAACAAACATTTACAAAACAACCATCCCAATCTAAGTTAATATATAGTGAAATTATGCCCTCTGCTTATATTGGATATGAAATACACAGCTACAGGTTACATTGATATCAAAATAAGTTTTTGCTTTTAATAGAAATGTTGTAGTCCTTTGACTGTGATTTAATATTTGGAAATCACTTCCCTAGGAACCACTGCAATTATGATCATACTTTGTGTTTTCATCGAAACATTTTTAACAATAATAATAATACTATCAGAAGGGCATAATGTGTGTTTCATTAGAAATTCTACTGAGAGATTGTGGTGGTTAGTGTTAAAAATATGTCTTAATAATCTTGTCATCACAACAAGGAGTTTCTTTAATATGCTGTCACTTGCTTAAAAGGGTTGTTTTCCTCTTGGCTTTTAGATATAAAACTGTTCCTCTTTTTCATTAAGTACAATCATAATATTCTCTTTTTGTAAACTATTATTACAACTGAAAGAATTTTTTTAATAAGTGCATTTGATTTAGTAAAGGTTGTATGCTTAGCATTACTTTACATTTTAATTAGAGCTACAACAATCTGTTAGCTAGCACTGAATTCTGATGAACATGAATCTCTAGGCATGTTTGGAAAAGCTCATGAATTCTGTGCCATTCACTTAATGAACTGTCAGAAAGGTTCCATCAATAGTGTCAAAAAATTTGTTTAAGAACCCTCCAGACGTGTTAAAGAAGCTTGAATGAGCAAAGGCTAATCTAAAATGAGTGCCATTGGGCTAATATTTCTGGAAAGGTCTTTTGCTGCTGATATAAGGAAAATTAAAGGTCATGCTTGAATATTTGCTTTTGATGGGGGTGTTTTTGAAATGTGGAATTTAAAACATAGCTATTAATAGCTTCAACATTATCTCTGGAAAGAATAATATGAAGGTATATCTGATTATCTCCTTCTCTGCTTCAGTACAAGGGTGGATGTGGACTTTTCTAGTCTCCTCTAACCATAGTGCAGGGATTTGAGGAGTGCATAAAACCCCAAAATTCTCTGTAGGATTCTTTGAACCCCACAATTGTTACATGAAAAAGAATTGTGATAGATGATAGTCTTTTAATGGATCAGCAAGTCAGTGGAAATCTAGTACCCTCAGAATTTCCACAGTGTCATACATAAGACTGTGAAAGACAAATACTCTTTCTGTCAGTTTCTGTTCTAAAGGAACGGAAAGGTGCAAGGTGATGATCTCTTCACGTGCCACTGGCCTACGATTAATCTGGGAATTGACAGGGAGACAATAAATCCTCTGTGTTACTCATAGCAAGAGGGTTATGACATAACATCTCTTTGGAGCTTATAGAGTATGTGACTGTTACTGTACAGGATATATTCTCAGGAAGATGTGGTAGTATGCTTTTAGTCATAGCCTTGTAAATCATTTATGACTAAAAATTGTTGACTAGCTAATAGCTTAAGTTAAAAAAATAAGCATGTGTTCTCTAACCATATATCTAACTGCTGTCATTGATAGAGATATCACAAGTTTGTAAAAAGAAACCTATGTATAAATATTTAAAAGTGGAAGAGAATGCACAGGAATATTTATTTACAAAGAGGCAGTGAATAAAATATCAGCTTCTTGCAAGCCAAGATACCATGCCCCAAGAGATTCCAGGAAAACCTAAGTCACAATAAAGCTATTGAATTCTAAGATAATTCTGTTTTTTTTAATTTATTTTTATCAGTTGAGTCTTGATCTACAATACAATGAACAATCAATTACATACTTTTGATTTGAGAAATAGATGATAGTTTGTTAAACTAGGTAGCAATACAGACAGTGTTTCAGAGGTGAAGGATAATAACTATCTGCAACACAGACCACTGTTAAAATTAATTTTTAAACAACCTATCAATGTTATAGTCAGTTCTGAAATCAGTAAAGTACTCAAGACTGAAAGGATAGTCTAGATGTTGCAGAATCTTTTATCTTATATCTTTGCCAGCATTATATCCTTAAACCACTCACTACCATTTTCCTTCTGGCTAAACTACTATTTAAAATAATTAAAAAAAAATAAAAAAAATCAGGGGATGGGTTGACTCATATTTTCTAAATAAATCACAAATGAAGTAAGCCTCATTGTTGAGAACTCTGGTGCTAAATTCCCCTGTCCTTGCAGAAGTAATGCAGAGACTGTGGTAACAAGGTTAATTTTCATATTTTTGCCAAACCGTAGGTAATCTGCATCAAAATTCTAATAGGCAATCTAGAAATACTAGATGTGATTTGGATGGGAAGTAGCTATGACTGGATCAGTTTAGTATATGGTGAGGCTTGATGTGGGAGATGAAACAAGGGATTCCTGTTTAGATGTGGAATACTTGTGATTTTACCATACACCTGAATTCAAAATAAGGTATTTGATTATATCTCTAATTTATCAAAGTCAAGATATTCAAAAGCCAAGGGTTTTTTTTTTTGCGTGTGCTTCACTGTAAACATCTAATAGAAAGTGTTTTATAGAAGACTTACAGACAAGAGAAGATTTTAATACCTAAATGGAGATTGTAGTTAGGTGGATGTCAGTCTCTTTTCCCAAGTAACAAGTCATAGGATGAGAAGAAATTACATCAAGTTGCACCAGGGGAGGTTTAGACTGGATATTATGAACAATTTCTTCACCAAGAGGGTTGTAAAACAGGCTGCCTAGGAAAGTGGATGAGTCACCATCCGTGGAGCGAATTAAAAGACAGCACTTAGGAACACGGTTTAGTGGTGGACTTGGTAGTGCTAGGTTTACAGTTGGACTCAAAGATCTTAAGGTTCTTTTCCAAACCTAAATGATTCTATGATTCTACGATTTGTGAGCACAAAAGTTTCTCAGGTACCTACATTCTATTTGTCCTGTTGAAAGAGTTCCCAACAGTTAAAAATGCCAAAGTGGATAACAGATGTATGTGAAGAAGATTCTTTAGACCTTTGTGCCATTTACTTTATTGTCTCATTGGTACAGTGATGCATCCATACTATGAGCTACATGTATACATATAAATTATTTATTTAGCTTCCAAATGTGAACAATTTAATAACTCTTAATGGGATTTGATTCACAACAAAAAGAGATTTATTTTCTTCACTCTTATTAAATGCAAAACACAGATGTCTCTTAGATTTAGCTACCACAGCTCTCTTATGTGTTGATATTATTTTTTCAATTAGCAGAAGAAGTTAATATTTTCATATACATATAAAATTACCTTTCCCAAATCCATAATGAATAATTGCCTTCCTTTTAATTAAAAGTGTGGGAATTTCAGTGGACATTATTTACACTACAGAATTTGAGGAAGGTCTATTGTCAGCTAGTGATTATGGCTATCTATCTGTGTCATAACTGCATTCATACAATGTGAATGTAGTCATGACACAGTTAACCGAAATCATTCCTGTCATACTAATCAATTGACTATATGTTCTGTAGACTAACAGTACTATGGATGCACAGATATACGAGCTGGCCACGGTACTCTCTGCAGATATGGTGCTTTTATGCAGATATGCACAGAGAAGACTTTTGTTACCCATTTTTTATCATTAAGAAGAATTAAATTCACCATGAAGAAATGCACTGGGCATTGATGGAACTTGTATGTCTTAGATCAAAATTTTTCCTGTCACTATCTGTGTCTGAGGAAGAGGGTGATAAGATTGACCAAAGTCAGGTTTCTGAAATGTCAAGAACATCAAGAATATCAGCTGAATATGAAGATTAAGCAATATTTATTGGCTCTTACAAAATGGATAGTCTGGTCTATGGCCTGCCTGACCTTTTTAAACAGTTGATTAGGTTTATATTATTAAAATTATTCTTAAAGTAGTCGTCACCATTTATTTAGTGAGTTTAACAAAACAAGTAAGGATCTAGATCCTCATGTCACTCAAGGTAGGTGATAACTTTTCTGCTCTTAACAAGTCATGGTTTGCTACTGGCTAGCATAGCTGACAGTCAACTTCATTTAACCATGGAATGGATTGTGGTATGTGTGAGTTGTTGGAATTGAGCTTTAATGTGAACACATTTTTTCACTTTAAGAAGTCCTTGAATGCTCTAAAAAGTGTGACAGCCTCTTGCCTATAATTACAATTTTTATACATGCAAGTCACAAAAATTTCCTCTTTAATACATGTGGAAATTTAGATTAGAAAGTCAAGTATATTAGCCTCTCACAAATTATATTGATTAATGCTTTACCTTCAGGAGTAGTTTCTGTTTTGCTTTGTTGCTTTTTATAGGAAGATATAAAGATTAATTTTTTTCTTTGATGTGTCACTGCCATTTAGATTGATGAGATGAATTACTTTCAATAAGTGTATGTATTTGGACATGTTGCAGAGCATCAGAATATGTAACTGTATTATTTTTTTAAAGATCTTCTGTACCATTGGATAATTTCACTACTTTACCATTTACTGTTAGGAAAATCAATGTAAAAGTTCTCTTTAATTCTCTGTGTAGGATACCCACACATGTATGTATCTACAAAACTGTAGAATGGGAATACTGAATTGTTGATTTAGAGTGTAGTCCTTTACTGATAAGTGCGACATACTGCAAGCAGGACAATTGAGTCACAGTCCCACAGCCTCTTGGTATCCTTTGGATAGTTTCCTGTCCACCATTTAGACTAGATAATGTTTCTGAATCGATTATGTGTTATAGTTTCTCTTCCTGTAGCAGGTACAGAAACCCAATTCACAGGGCACTGTGAAATCCAAATGAGAGATGCAAAGACAAAGGAGTAAGAAAGATGGAACATAATGTTAACAGTAAAAGCAATTACAGGGATATTCTGGAATATTTAAACTAAATGTATCTTTGAGGAAACTTAAACCTATATTCCCCCCCCCCCCCCCCCCTTTTCTTTATTAATTTTGGTTCTAAATCCTTCCTTTCCACGTAAATTTCATCTTAATTGTGGGGGGGGGGGATGGGTGGTGTGTTTTTTGTTTTGTGTGCAGGAAAAAGAAGCATC
>JANHFX010013165.1:3578-15785 GCA_027560015.1 Chloroceryle amazona | reverse complement strand
GTCTCTCTCCCTTATTCCTTTTCTCTTCCCTTTTGGGGAGGGAGGGGGGTTAACAGAGAGCGTCTGTTGGGTCTTAGAGGCTGCCCTGACCCTAAACCACGACACATGGCAAGCAAGAAATGAAGCTCTCTGTGCTGTCACCTACTCCAAAGATTTGATTTATTGGACAGTGAATGAATCAGCCAAGAAAAAATGAAGCTGATAGAACTTACAGACCAGAGGGGGCTTTTTGGTGGATAAAGTAAACCTTCTACTTTTAGATACAAAGCTCTTGCTTTTTTCAGTCCAAGATGAATAATGTAGAGGAACACATGTAATATGCAACACATCCATTTCTGCTTAGGTCAGGGATACTACTTTCTATAAAAAAGATGTCTAGTTTTTACCTTATTTCAATGCTAATTATCAACAGCTGAAGTGTTGTGGGTTTTTTTTTAAAAAAGCAAAAGATTTGTTTCCCTTCTAACAGAGGCTTTCAGTCATAGAATGGTCTTCCTAGTGAAGTCTTGAAGTAAATCAGAGGTTAAAATGAGAGAAACAACCAATTTTCTATGGTATCCATTCAAGTTTTTTTATTTTTTTAGATCTGTGCTCCTACTGATGTGACAGAATAGTGGTCATGCTACCCATCTTCCTTTCTAAACACCGCTAGATATACTGTTGTATCTAACTTGCAAAGTCTATCAGAAAGAACAAAAAATGGTGTTTGTTAAGCAACTAAAAGTAGCCCTTGGGTTTAAATAACATGTCTTTATATCACAAGTAAGCCAGGCTGTCACAGGGAATCTTAATATGTTCAAATAAGTGCAGGATTATAGTGTACTATAATATTCCTGTAGTATTTGATTCTAGAAGAGTACATAATACAATGGGCAAATGCTGACAAGACAGTTACGTTCACCATAATACATATGGGTTTGTACTGTCAGCTATTGCTTTATTATAAACATAAAGGAGAAAGATTTTTTTTCTCTCTTTTATATTTAAAAGGTGAGATGAATTGTAGCTGGCAGGGGGCAGTTCAGCATTTTAGATGTGTTAGACATTTCTGTTATCTGTTGTACAGAGGAACTATCGCATGCATAAAAATAGAGAAAATACCAACCCAAGATTACTTAGGTACTAACTCTCCATGCATTGAATTCTGGTGAGAGTACCTACTGTCATTAATAGCATAGAGCTTTAAGAAAGTGATGCTTGGTTTTCATTGACTATTGTAAAGTGTTCATCTGAGAGAGTGTTCTGATAACCTTCATGGAATGATGAGCATAACTGATAGCTATTCCTAAGAAGCCTAATGGCTTTCATGAGCAGAAACTGATAAAATGGTGTGTTCTTCAGCTTTCTCTTAAACTCCTGACATTCAGATGTAACTGTTTACTCATTCGAGAAAATTAAAGAATATAATCTTTGGTTCTTTACATTGTTGCTGTGGTAATTTTGATAGCACATCAAATTAAGGTAATGAATATCTTATCTCACTAACTAAATACTGCTGAAAGCCTTGCTCAGAATAAGATCAACTTTCTTCATGGAGCTGAATATCTTAAAAGAGACCCAGAGTCTGAATATGCCTTTCTGTTTTAGTATTTTGAATATATTTTCATATGTGTCGTAGACAGCAGTTACATCAGAACATCTTTTGGTATTACAGTGTCTCTTTTATTTATTTATTTATTTTCCTCAAATTTCTTAGGACTGTACTCCCATTGAGATTATAGCTCTTATATTCTTTTGCATAGCTTTTTAAATTTCTTTCCAAGGTATCATTACCTTTTCAGGTTTTCCTCAGGCTAATAGGAGTCAGATCGAAACTTTGTTAAATGAATTTTCTCAACCATATATGTTGTGTCTGAGTTTAATAAATCCAAGGGGAAGTATTTATTCTGTGAGCTTTTCTAATCAGTTTTTGAACCTAGACAAACTGTCGATTTCTGTGCCACTCTTGAGGTAGATAATTCCAACAATTAACTACAGTAAGTCTGATTATATTCCACTATTTCTTTGTTTTGAATCTGTCAGCTGAGATTCTAATTTAGCTATTTCACATTGTTACTTATGAAGACATATATCATATACCTCTGCAATCATTTATTTCTCATGCTATAAAGTCCTAGTCTGTTCTCCCTTTCCACAACTTTGCAGGAATACTGCAAGCTCATAAAGAACCTTCATCAGGATTCTGTCGGTTTTTCTGTTTCTTTCCTGAAGTATTGCATTCTTTGGGGTTTTGAGCACTACTCAAATAGTTACAACTATTCATTACTCAATAGTTACAACTATTTCCTCTGTCCTCAGTTCATTGCTGCCTGTTTGCAGTTAGGATTCTCTTGCTATTCAGTGCATTACTTTTAATATTTATCAACATCCAAGTTCACCTGCTATTTTGTCACCTGATTGCTCAGCACTTTGAGGCCCTTGTGCATTTTTTTTTCAGTCAGCCTTCATTTTTATTTCTCTGAGTACTTTAGTGATTGCTATCACACCTTTATTTACCTCTTTTTCTAAATTTTTCAAGTTTGGTACATTCTCCATTTGAAGTATAGCTTTTTTGAAAACAGTTACAATTTTTAAATCTGAGGAAACAAATATCAGGACTCATGCGGCTGCTGGAACAAAACCAGTCTAATCAGGCCAAAACCCCTCACTTGCTCAAGTATATGGTTATGTAATGTGGACAACGTTTTCTGACAGTCTTATCAAGTATTTAGGCTCATAGTCTCAAGACTTCCAGCTCTCACTCAGTTTATTAACTGCATAATGAAGAAATGTGAAGTATTTATAAATGCAGTCTTAGCTGTTGCTAACTCTCTTAACTATCTCTGGGCTTGGAGAATAGTTACTGATTGTTAAAAATGGGAACACTGCAGCCTGAATACTGGAAATACTTGGCTATTTATGTGCCATAAGGCGCTGCTGATTAGGTCTTCTAGTTTGGTCTTTCTTTGTATATGTAACTGTGAAGCTGAAGAATAACTTCAAAGTTTCTTGATTTCTGTTTGATATCACAAACAGATGTGGCTAAATAGCTTCCAAATAAGCAGTGCGTACTACCTAAATAGAATATTTGAGCTGTCATCACTGAAGAATTTTATTTCATTCTTCACTGACAAGTATAGAAAAATTTATGTGGCACTTTTGACAGTATGTAATGTGTAGGCAATGTGTGCCATGTTCATAAGAGATGCTACTCATCATATGAAATATTACCTGTCATTAAAGCTTCAATCAGTCACATCTGACTGGCATAAATCAAATAGAACAAATTCCCATTTTTAGAATAGGCATTGTTTTGGCAAGTGCACTATCACACAAACATATTCTGTTGGGAAAAAGTAGAAATTCACCGAGCATTTGAAATGACACACATAAAACTGCAAATAAAATTACAATATATGTCAGTATGAAAAAAAGTATAGGCTATGTTCTTGCAGAAACTGTTAATATAAGCTGATGTGACTTACAGGAAAAAAATGTTACACTTAATAAATCTGAATAGTAGGATGCAAACAGAAACAACATCAGAACTCAGAGCCAATTTGGCATCCGATGTTAATATTTCTTATGTAATAGTACATGGAGTACAGGTATGAATATTCTCTTCTTGGCAGCATGGTGATTCTCATGAGTAGGCTAAACAGCTTTTTGTTTTCCAGGCTTTTTAGATAATACACTGTATGTTTTAGCTGCACTTCCCATGTCAGTTTGTGGGTAGTTAGGGTCTGGCGGCTGGAAGATATCGCATTGTACAGAAAAAATAGGGCCCCTCTCCCGATAGCCTGATAGCCAGCAGCGCTTAGTTATGATGCACACCGATGGAAGTGACGTTGTAAACCCGGGTTATAAAAAGCCGTGTCACTCACTAATAAATGCCATTTGCCGTCCACCACATTGGTGTCTGCGTGATAATGGACCGCGCGGCTAGGGGTTAGTCGCCGTACCGTTCCTGAACCAGGTCGCCACGCCTATGACAGGCAACATCAGTTTGTGATGCTTTTGGGAAATATTTTTTAATGAAAACTCTGTCTAAGAAAGTATAACTACTGCTTATGTGATTTGGAATGAAATGTTGTGTCCTCAAATGTATGTTGAATCTTGTATGCCATGTTATTGGAGCAAAAAGCCTGTCAGCACCTATGAGATATGAGTGTCCACATAACTACAAAATATACCTATCCAGGTTTTTTTTAAGTACTAAATGGGAGCTCTTCCCTTTCATGAGCAAATAACTTTTTTTCAGAGCAGAGAGGAACTTTAGTTTTTTGCCAGCACAAGTGATTGTGGGTGACTTCAATCACCTTGATAATTGTTGGAAAGGCTACACAGTGAGGAATACTCAGAAGCCTCTTGCAATGCATTAATGATAACTTCCTGATGCAGGTGTTAGAAGTGTCAATGAGGAAGGGTGTGCTGCCGGACCTTGTATTAATGAACAAAGAAGGTCTCGTTGGGGATGGGAGGGTTGGAGATAGCCTTGGTGGTAGTGATCACGACATGGTAGAGTTTAGTATCATGTAAGCAAGAAGCAGGGCAATAAATAGGATTGCAACCCTGAACTTCAGAAGGACTAACCTTGCTAACCTTATCCTCTTTAAAGACCTACTTGGAGGAGTCCCATAGGCTAAGACTCTAGAAGTTAGGGGGACCCAAGAGAGATGGTTGATATTCAAAGATCACTTCCTCCAAGATAAGATAGGTGCATTCCTTTGAATAAAAAAAAAAAAAATCAAGTAGAGGAGGCAGGAAATCTGCATGGATCAGCAAGGAGCTGCTGAAAAAACTCAAGTGGAAGAGTGAAGTTCACCGCATGTGGAAAAAGGGATTGGTCTCTTGGGAGAGTTATAGGAATGCTATCAGAGTATAGAATCCTAGAATGTTTTAGGCTGGAAGGTACCTCTAGAGATCATCTGGTCCAACCTCCCAACACAAGCAGGGACATCTCTACTTAGGGCAGGTTTCTCAGAGCCCCATCAAGCCTGACCTTGAATGACTCCAGGGATGGGGCCTCCACCACCACTCTGGGCAGCCCATTCCAGTCATCTATCACCCACATATTAGAGAACTTTTTTCTAATATCCAGTCTAAATCTATCCTTTCCTAGCTTAATACCATTGCTCCTTGTCCTATCATTACAACCGTTTTGAATAGACCATCCCCCGCCTTCATGTAGGCCCCCTTTGGGTACTGGAATGTCACTGTAAGGTCCCTCCAAAGACTTCTCTTCTCCAGGCTGAACAGCCCCAACTCCCTCGGCCTGACTTCATATGAGAGTGCTCCATTCCTCTGATCATTTTGGTGCCCCTCCTCTGGACACACTCTAATATGTCTACATCCTTCTTGTGCTGGGGGCTCCAGAACTGGATGCAGTACTCCAGGTGAGGTCTCACCAGGGCAGAGTAGAGGGCCAGAATCACCTCTCTTGATCTGCTGGCCATAGTTCTTTTGATGCATCCCAGGATGTGATCTGCTGCGATTCTGGGCTGCGATTGCACACTGGTGGCTCATATCCATTTTTTCATCCACCAGCAGCCTCAAGTCCCTTTACACAATACTGCTCTCCAGTATATCCTCTCCCAGACTATACTGATAATGCTGGTTACCCCAGCCCAGGTGCAGGACACTGCACTTGGCCTTGTTGAACCTCATAAGGTTCATCTGGGCCTACCTCTCCAGCCTATCCAAATCCCTCTGGATGGCATCCCATCACTCTGGCATATCAGCTGCACCCCCCAGCTTCATACTATCCACAGACTTGCTGAGGGTGCACCCAATGCCACTGTCAATATCATTAATGAAGACAGTAAACAACACTGGTCCCAGCACAGACCCCTGAGGAATACCACTCATCACCTTCCTCCATCTAGACATCGAGCTGTTGACCATCACTCTCTGGATGAGATCATCTAGCCCGTTCTTTATCCACTGAACAGTCCACCCATCAAACCCATAATTCTTCAACTTAGAGGTAAGGATGTTGTGGGGGACCATGTCAAAAGCCTTGCAGAAGTCCAGACAGATGACATCCATAGGTCTACCTTTGTTGACTGATGCAGTCCCTTCATTGCAGAAGGCCCCTAGGTTGGTCAGACAGGACTTGCCCCTACTAAATCCATGCTGACTACCTAGGATTACCTCCCTGCCCTCCATGTGCCTTAGCATACCCTCCCGGAGGATCTGTTCCATGATTTTCCCAGGCTCAGGGGAGAGGCTGACAGGGTGATAGTTCCCAGGGTCTTCTTTTTTACCCTTTTTAGAGATGGGCAAAATGTTGCTATTTTTCAAGTCATAAGGGACTTCACCTGACTGCCATGACTTCTCAGATATTATGGAGTGTGGCTCAGCTACTTCATCAGCCAATTCCTTCAGTATGTAGGGATGCAAGAAGGAAGGACAAGGCCCTCTTGGAATTAACTCTGGCAAAAGAAGTAAATGACAAGAGCTTCCTCAAATACATCAATGGTAAAAGGAAGAATAGAGAAAATATAGGCCAGTGCTAAATGAGGTCGGAGACCTGATGACAGAGGATGCAGAGAAGGCGGAGTTACTGAATACCTTCTTTGCTTCAGTCTTCAAAGCCAAGACCAGCCCTCAGGAAGTAAGAGTGAAAGCCTAGAAGGAGGAAGAGTCTCCATTGGTCAATGAGGATTGTGTTAGAAATCACTTAGGTAAACTGAACATGCACAGATCCATTGGCCCTGATGGGCTGCACCCATGAATGCTGAGGGAGCTGTCTGATGTTGTTTCTCTACCACTTTCCATAATTCCTGAAAGGTCAATAGAAGAACAGAGTTTCCTAAGGACTGAAGGAAAGCCAGTGTCACTCCAGTCTTCAAAAATGGCAAGAAGGAAAACTCTGGTAATTACAGACTAGTCAGCCATACCTCCATCCCTGGAAAGGTGATGGAGCATCTCATTCTGGAGATCATCTCAGCACATGGAAGAAAAGCAGGTTATCAGTAGCCAACATGGGTTCGCTAAAGGGAAGTCATGTCTGACTAATCTGATAGCCTTCTATGATAGTGTGAATGAGCAGATGCAGGGAGAGCAGTGGGTGTTGTCTACCTTGACTTGTCTCCCATAACATCCTTGTGGGAAAGGTTGGGAAGTGTGGTTTAGAAGAGTGAACAATGAGATGGGTTGAGAACTGCCTGAAGAAGTGTTCAGAGGGTTGTGATCAGTGATGCAGAATCCAGATAGCAACCTGTAAGTAGCTGCGTTCACCAGGGTTCAGTTCTGGGTCCAGTCTTATTCAACATCTTCATCAATGACCTGGATGAAGGGATAGAGTGTACCCTCAGCAAATTTGCTGACAATACTAAACTGGGAGGAGAGGCTGATATACTGGCAGGCTTTGCTACCGTCCAGCGAGATCTGGACAGACTGGAGAGCTGGGCAAAGGCAAACCTAATGGAATTCAACAAAGATAGGTGTAGAGTCCTACACCTGGGGAGGAACACCACCATGTACCCTTATGGGTTAGGTGCAGACCTGTTGGAAAACAGCTGCTTGGAGAGGGACCTTGGCATCCTGGTGGACAATAAGCTATACATGGAACAGCAATGTACCCTTGTGGCCAGGGTGGCCAATGGTATCCTATGAAGATGTTGAAGGGACTGGAACATCTCTTTTATGAGGAAAGGCTTGGGACTGTTTAGTCTGGAGAAGAGAAGACAGAGAAGGGATCTTATTAATGTTTACAAATACTTGTCTAGTAGAAGGGGCCAGTCTCTTTTCAGTGGTACCCTGTGATAGGACAAGTGGTAACGGTGGTAAGGTGAAACAGAAGAAGTTCCACCTCAACATGAGGAAAAACTTCTTTGTGAGAGTGATAGAGCCCTCAGATGAAAAGACTGCCCAGATAGGTTGTGGAGTCTCCTTCTCCAGAGACTTTCAAAACTGTCCTGGTTATGTTCCTGTGGCCTGCCCTCTGTGTTCGTGCTCTGGCAGGGAGGTTGGACTCGATGATCTCCAGAGGTCCCTTCCAACCCCTACCATTCTATGATTCTGTGATTCTTTATAGATAGCAAAATGTGAAAATATTTCAGATTGAAGCTGTAAGTTTTACTCATCTGTATTTTGTATGGAGCTAGCTGACAGTTTACATTCTCATAAATCTTCCTTTACCATAGGCACTTTGATATCATTGATGTAATTCCATGCAAGTTACCAATATTTCTGTATTATTGTTAAGGAGGTATCTCACTGTAATATTTGAACAAGGAACGAATGACATTAGTATTGAACTGTTTTCATCTGAGGCAAAATAAAACTGCTTCTCTACTGTAAATGGGTACAGCCATAACAGTAATCAGCCTATACAAAAAGTTCTCCTATACAGATGAATAAACTTTGATTGTAAGTCTAGACTTCAAATAGGACAGGTATGTTTACTGTAAATGTAAATAATATGGCAGGCATTTACATGTTTATTGAGCTATTCATTAAAAAATTGAAATTGTGGAAACATTGACAGCTGATGTTTATTATTGCAATGCATTTATGCATATGGAAGTCAAAATCAAGAGAAAATTATTGTAATGGAAATGACATTTAATGACATACAAAAATATTTGTAGGAATAAATTTATAAAAGGAAAATATGAACAGGAATTGTGCCTTGCTGATAACGTTACAAGGAATGAGAAGCATTTAAAAATCAATGTTATATTATATTGTAAAATATTTATATTACCAATGATAAGGACCAATATTTTGATATGAAATGGTGGTCATAACTAGTGCATCCTCATTCATGAAAGACTGTTCTGGTTTAAGCTTGAACAGAACTAAATTTGCTCAGTGGTTTTACTTCTCAGCTCAGTGTCTTCTACGTAACTTCACTTTCTGAAGTTAATGGGAGATTTTTGCAGTGTCTGCTTCTAGAAGTGATAATGCTTGGTAATTGTAGTTATTACCAAGGATTCGTATCCAGAAAAGCTCTTGCTTATACTTGCTTCTGCAAAGACCAAGGTCACTGCCAAACCTCATGTACCATGTTGAGGGTGTAGTAAGAGGCAACACCTATGGGAGAAATAGACAGGACAGTTGACCCTAAACTGACCAATGAGGTATTCCATCCTATATAAATCATATTAAGTATAAAGGTGAGGAATCACAAGGGTGAAGCTCTCATCTTCAATGGCTGGTGTCTGAGGAGGACTCTGTCCATTTTGTGTTTGATCCCAATCCATGTGTTACTGAATCCAGTTCCAGAATCCATCTCCTGAATCTAGTTGCTGCCTGCCACTGAGTCCAGTCTAAGACTCAGTGCCTGCCATCAGCATCAGTGGTGACAGTGACATAATTGCCATTGGGGGTGGGTTTGATATTAGTTTTGTATATATATTTTTATATATTCCATTTTATTCTTATTTTCATTAAAGCTCTTTTAGTTTTCTTGTCCAGCCTGTAAGTATATTTACCATATTCCCTTTCTCTTCCCCTTGGGGACAGGAGAGGGATTAATAGAGAATTTGTCATTTGTCTAGTGCTTGGTCCAGCCCTAACCCTTGATGCTCTTAAAAAACTTGTTAAATTCCAATACATCAAACTGCAATGGAAACCTTGTTAAAAACCAAAACAAACAAAAAATACAAAAACCCCAAACAATGCCTGTCTTACCACGTGATCAAACCATTAATTGCAAGCTTACAATAAAAGATTCAAGTCATGGTAGCGTAAATTAGAATTACATTATTAGCTGCATTTTTTTATAGTCTCCACTATGTAGAAAATCAATTACTAACAAAATACCAGTATAAAGTACTTTAATATGGTGGTTTAAGATATGAATCTAGAAAGCAAGTAAATCTTTGTAAAGACCTATATCAACATGAAAACTAAGTCTGGATTTTGCAAAGTACTCAACAACTGAAAACATGGAGATTTTTAGAGTTTTAGAAAAGAAAAAGCAGTTTCCTTTTTGGGTTGAGTTGCTTTTTAGAAAAAAAATCTTGTCTTTGCCAATGTGAATAGTCAGTGAAATAAACATGTAGGTCCATAGTAAGAAGTTCAACTTCGATCTCATACTGGTTTATATATTGATGTTTTAGAACAAAGTTTTTCCAGCATAGTTCTGAAGCTGATACAGTCACAAGGTTAATAACTGAAAACTATTAACCCTAATCATTGTAACAGTGGAAGAAAAATTCAGTTGTGATCACAACATGCTCCTACATAGATTGACTGTGCAAAAAGGAAAAAAAATATTCAGAGGTTAAAGAAACATGTAATACCTTGGTTATGTTACAAAATCAATTTAGTAAT
Source organism: Chloroceryle amazona (assembly GCA_027560015.1). Lineage (NCBI taxonomy): Eukaryota > Metazoa > Chordata > Aves > Coraciiformes > Cerylidae > Chloroceryle > Chloroceryle amazona. Next base: position 5,519 of record JANHFX010013165.1, on the reverse strand, counting down.
CAGATAAATGAGCCAAAATATACAGGGAAGTAATAAGCTTTCAAAAACCTTGGCTTTCCTGTTGAAGTAGTGAAAGGACATGGGGGAAATGCCCTTTTGGCGAGATTAATTTGGTTTGCATGCAGGTAGATCTGTGTCTTCCTAAAACGATAGATTTCTCTTTTGGTAACTTTGATGAGAGCTCTAATTTTGGTTGTAGAGAAAAGCAGGACTAAACAGACAAATACTTTAAGATAAGAACGCAACATTCAGAGTAGCTGCTTCACTAAAACCACTATTTTTTGTTTATGCTGTGAGAGAGTAAATTTTAAAATGATACCAAAGCTATTAGGGGTAAATCCACATATTTTTTCATGCAATTACTAGAAGGATAGGATGTGAAAGTGGAGGAAGATGTGAAGGAATAAATGTACATGACATGGCAGAAAGTAATAGCAGCTGTAATGGGGACAGAAGCAGAGAATAATGATCTGGAATCTTTTATAGCAATGGTTGCTTGCTACAGGTATGTTCTTTAAGTGATTTTACTAATCAATTTGTTTAGCTAGCATGATTACAAACTAAGTTACAACAATGTTCACAATTCTTTGTATATTCAGTGAGATGTTTTTCAATAGTGATCTGAAACTATTAAATTATGTATATGTTATCCATTCAAAAAATAAGACAAGAAAAAACTCTTTTGCTATTCTTAACTGAATTGCTGACAATATAATGAAAGCCTGTTTATACTTTGTTCTGTGAGTCTGCACACCTGCAGATAGCCTAAGCTCGGGTAGTACAGGTCAGCCATAGGAAAGGAGATTGCTATTTCTTGCAAAGTCTGTGGAAGAAAACCCTGTGAATTCACAAAACTGCAAGGAAGTGGGACTGGGATGAACATGTTCTGTTCTTTCATACATCCTCAAGTCTCTCCTGTCACGGCTTGAGCATCTGGGTCTAATAAGAAAAGTTGTTTGGCCCAGAGATTTTTTCTTAGATCTCTTTAGTGTGTACTGTTCACAAAAGAGATAATTAACCAGTAAAGACATTGAGTTACCTGTGCAAAATTGGGTGAAATGGGTGCAGGTAGAGGAAGTATGCTACTGTTTCAGCTTCCAGGCACAGAATGAAGACCATCTGTGTGAGACCCCAGAGTGAGATATATATCACCACATTGGGATTTACTCATGTTTATAAAAAATGTCTTCCAAGTTATCTTTTTATAATCCTGATTGAGAGCTCATGTAATCTTATAAATAGAAGTAAATGATTTTCTTAAGTAAAAAAGCAAAGCTGAATAGAGCCAATCTGATAAATACTCCATGAAACTCTATGAAACTCCACATAGATAAATGTATCAGCGAGATAAAGAACAAGCATCAATAGTACATCCAGCTCTAGCACATCTGTGCCCTGTTTGAACCATACTTCCATTACTGAAGCTAAAGCTCCATGGGAACTTTTACAGAGGGTGGAATATGGCTGAAAGGCTGAATCTAGATGATGCCACAAGTTCCGTTCAATTTAATGAACATTCTAATTTATTGCATCCACCTGCACAGTAAAGTAAAATAACTATGTAATAAATCGAGTCTGAGTTCCCCTTTCACCATGTTTAAATTCAACATGACAGCACATTTTCCAGCATCTCCTTTATGGTCAAATGAGGAAAAAAAAGATTCAGCTATTAAAAATGGCCAACATAAGAAAAACACCCTACTTTTGTCTTTGTAGATTTTGGGGATTTTTTAAATTTGCAAATCGATTTTTCTTAATGAATACTTCATGTGCAGTGAGTAGGTGTAATGTTCTGAAAAGCAAAACAGCGAGGGACTCAAGTCAGAAATACAAAGCAAGAGAAATGCAACGGTACAAAGAAACACCCGAAACAGAGTCCGCATACAACCCGACACTGCCGGCTGGGGTGGTGGGAGCAGTCCCGGTGAAACAGTCCTGCAG
>JANHFX010013164.1:0-33268 GCA_027560015.1 Chloroceryle amazona | reverse complement strand
CTGCCTGGTGGCACGGATTGCAACGCGCGCTCCCGCCACGCCAAGGCATCGGCGGAACGGTACGTACCCTCCGTACCATCCCACGTGCCTCACCATAATACCCGACTACCTGCCCATTCTGACACGTTTCTGTAGTCACTGACAAAAAAAAATGAGCACATTCATTATTTTTGCTAACAGGGGTATGAGCTGTATGAAGCAAACATGTACCTACGCTGACAGAATGGGAGTACTTTAATTTCCAAATTACATACATAAATACATCAAGCCGTATAACCTGATCAATGAAAGATTATGAAAATAGTAATATCCTGCAAAATCTTGAGAGGCATCATAATTCCTCAAACAATTATCTCCTGTCATATTTGCGAGTAGCCCATGTAGTTCGAGAAGAGAAAATACAAATGTGCTCCTTTAAAATTCATGGAACCACTCATTCTGTCATAAAAGCAGGCATCTTTCATGGCTACTTATTTCACACAGTCTCATAACTAATACTGACAGATACTTGGAATGCAAAAAAAAAAAAATTAAAAAAAAAAATATATAAAGAGCACCGGACAAAGAACACGAGCTGCTCGATCCTTACATTTTTATGCTTAAAACAGAAAAGAAAATTATTTATTACACACCGCGGCAGAATTTCTGGCATAATTAAATTAAAATTTGTAGATAAAAATGAGATTGTACAAAGACTGGTGGTATACTGCTACCAGGATTGGGCTGTGCTGCATCCATGACAACAGGATGGAAGGTTGCTTTTAATACTATTATCTTACATACCCACAGCTGAATGCTAATGCAGCTATACTGAGGAAATCAAGTTTCAGATCTGTATCCACTGAACTTACATCCACTAGGCAGGGAGTTTAAAAGCCAGGCTAGCATACAAAGACTAATATTATAGCCCTGTCAACTCCCCAAAGGTCAGGTATTTCAAAAGGTATACACAAATATTAATTGTCAGGTAGTTCTGGAGCGAAGACCAGAACTGAAGCAACAACAAAAATTTAAAATCGGGTTTTGTGACCATAATTTTCTTCCAATTTGATTCTATAAAATAGGGGTGCAGAGGAAACCAAGGATGAACTCAGCCCAGTTTATGCTCTGAACACTGACAGGGGATGATACTGTTTCTTATGAACGTTGTCTCAGAAAGGATTTTACCTGTTTTCCTCAATAGATGAGATAGAAAACATGTGGGAAAGCAGCTGGGCAGCCTTATTTTCCAGCAGATACCCACAGTGCAACCAACTCATCGACGCAGCTCCCGACCCCAGCCTGCCCTGTGCCTGCACAAGGAACCTCTGCTCTCCCCAGAGGAACAGCAACCTCTCCCAGAGGCACCTCCAACTCTGCCCAGTGCCTTCTACAGACATTGTCTCCAACTTCTCAGTTCATCCTCTTCTGGGTTTAAAAATAGACTTTGCTAAAAAATCATTAAAAAATGCCAAGCTACTGGTTTGGGGGGCAACTAGCTTAGTATTTCCTAAATAACAGAATTCTGAGCTGTCTTGTCAAGAAAAGAAATCAATGCTTCTCTTCCTTGTTGGTGCCAACAAAATCTGGTTCACTTAAGTCCCCAGGAGGAGACTCCCTCTAAAGCCTTGTTCTACCAGAAGCGATATCACGCAACTGGCAACACTGATCCATCTTCCAGAAGGTGAAGACAGCATTACAAACACTTTAGGCTCTCCTCAGTGCACAGGTAATTTTCAGACATCTTATGCTATCTGTTTTTCCTTCTCCAACCCACTACGCTTGTGGATGGAAAACTCCAAATAATTTGAGCTACTGTAAATTATTTGACCACTTTCCTACAACAGGCTGTAAGACTTGGTGTTACTGAAATACAAATCCAACTTATTTATAAATCACGGGCTCCTATGCTGTCATCTCCTGTACCATTCGTTTTTATGTGCAGCAAACTCTTGCTCAGTCATGTTCGGGCTCTGGTTCCCATCACAGTCAAGTGTGAGGACATTCCAGAGGGTAAAAACACCCCCATTTGTTTGTGAATATATTCTTAGAATTACTATACATGAAATAAGCATAATAAAAGAAATAATGTCTAAATAAATGTAATGAGCATCATGAAATAAAATAATCTGAACCAACTAAACTAAGCTAATGACAAGAGGTACTTCTGATGAAGGCTTCTCAAGTCCATAAGGTGTTCTTGCAGGAGACCAAGCTACCTCTCATGAAAACGAGGATTCACCAACAAACCACTGCAGAAGTGCTGTTCACAAGGGGTTTTTTTCCCCCCCCTCGCCCTGTGCCGAGCACCCATTCTCTTCAAAAGCTTCAGTGAGGCAGTAAAAAAATGCTTCAGTAAAGGAAAAGTTAGAGGTGGCAACAACAGTCACGACGATGAAAGCGTTGGCCTCTCAGTGGCAGAATGACAAAAAGTTGTACTGTCTTATGATATTGTAATTGAAAAGAAGAAAAAATGTATTACATTGTTAGTGGAAGTGTATTTAAGAAAAGCCCCACATGTGGATGTAATAGAAAATTAATCCTCAGAGGCCAGAAAGTCCCTGAGGATGTAGAATCCATCGGGAAGTTTCCTCCTGTCCCAGATTTTCTTGTTGCTTGCCTCTGCTGACAACAGTTGTCTTTTCATTAGAGTATTTGATATCAATTTGCTCAGACACCGGGGGCAAAAAAGGATTTCACTTTCTTCATCTGAACGACACTGATCCACAGAATTAGTACTTTGAACAGATGCCAGAGTAAAATAGTGACGCATTTTCTAAACTAATAACCACAGGTGGCCACAGCAAATTGTCCAAAGCCTCTTAGGGCTGCCCAGGCAGCCACAACTCTCCTGAATTTCTGGTGATTCTGGTACAGACAACATCCCTGATTGTGAAGGTATCTCCTTCCAGCCAGCTCTTTGCTGCTGTTCACGTTTCTAAGCTAACCCCATAAAGAAATGTCACCATTTTTAATGCCCTCTTTCAGATACTGCCCATCCTCCTGCGACAGGGAATGCAAAGGAGCAACTGCTCTGAGTGCATTTTGCAGGTTAGTATATCTCAAAAGAGGTTAGCCTCTGTTTTGGTATGCATTGAGCATTAAGTTAACTTCACGTGATACAACAAATAACCTCAGGAGGGGCATCCACCTCACTTCATTCGACCAAAGAGTTGGCGACCTTCTGCTTCTACCTGCTCTTCTCCAATAGCCCGGAGCAAAGACCCAGCTGGCAGAAGGACCACACAGCTCCACTGAGCTGGCACCTGGTGAAACCTGTGGTTCACCTCAAAGACAGCGTGAAAATTTGCCCACTTAGAAATGTTTTCACAGGGTTTGGCTCATTTATTTTGCCAAACGATTATACTGAGGATTTCTCACAGAAATCCTTACCAAGAAAACGAACTGTCGTGAAGTGACTGGTTCTGCACGCACAAAGGGTCTGATTTAGGTGCTCAGCTTAGAGCCCTGTCAGCCCTACCAGGGAAAAACCCTGGGCTGAGACAATGCAGAGCTCCCCACTCTGCTCTCAGCACACCCAGAGCTGGGCTTGAGCAAGAAGCTGACTCTGCAACTGAAGAAATGCTTCTGGACTTGCAGCAAGCAGAGCTTGTGCTCTGCTACAGCCACAAGCAACCTAAAGTGGCTATCTAAAATTAGGCACCACGAATTTTGACCTAAGCATCACTGTGTCTTGATGGAAGCATGGAAAATGAAGGTGGAAACCTGAGAGGATCAGAAACAAACCCCTGTTTATCAACAGGACACCTGCACCACGAGCACAGGAGCTTCTGTACTCGATGCATCCTTTCACAAGCACCAAAGATCTGTCAGGGTTTGGACTTGACAAGGCTTCTAATAAGATACCAAAAAGAGAAAAAAATTATTTTTGCCCAAAGTCTTGAGGATCAAATTCAGGCAACCAATTTATTCCAACAGAAACCAACACATCACCTGAGAATACCCTCATAGAAGGTTCCTCTCCAAACAAGGAGCAAAAGTAAATGCAAACCCATCAGTTATTGCTGTTCCTCCATCATTTTACTGTGATGGCCAAATGAGCCTCCTCACGCCGAGTCCCCCTCTCAGGGCAGGTCACTGTTAATCCAGTACAGGATGCAAAATCCAGCCTGCAAAACTGCAAGACCCCGAGCAGAGCTTCCCTCTCTGATCTTCAGCTACTCCACTCCCTTCATTGCAGCTTCACCAGAAACTGCACACAAACCCAGCTTTCTGCCCACAGGGGAAACTCTAAACGCTCATATTTTATCCTGCAGTCATTTTGCAACCTGGACGACACCCAACAAAACATTAATCCAGCTTCATTCGGATGAAAAGCTCTTGTCCTCACAACCAGCCCTGATCTGGGATGGGATCCATGGGCAGGATGATCCCACCCCGCGGGCACAAGGTGCTCCCTGGGATGCTCAGACCAGAGGTACTGGGCTGGATCCGTTCCCAGACCCCCTTATTTTGTCTGCCAGCCCAAGGAGGGAAAAGGCACAGCAGTTAAATGTGTTCAGACACCGCATTTGGGAAGTTTCGTTTCAGCCTCCGTTTCTTCCACTGAACAACAGACTTTGTACTTTTTCCAGTCACCTCTGCTGTTTAGGAAAAATGAAAGACTACAGGAATTCAGCTACTTTTAAAAAGAAACCTTTAATGAAAGTTACTAATTACGTTTTGGAAGCCAGCCAGAATAAAAATGCTCAAATCAACTTAATACTTCCTGAATTTGAATAATTCGGGTATGCAGGCATATAATAGTCCTCATATTTTTATTGGATGATTTAAAAATATATGATTTGGCTAGGATTCATTAGTATTTACTTCAGAAAAAAATTCTGAGGTCATAGGTTTTTTGTGTGAAAAAATAAATCCTATTCTCTCAGACCAAAAGTTTTCCAGTTGTCAGCAGTTAATGCTGTCTTCAACTCCAGTATTCAACTCGAAATTTAAACCAAAATGACCTCTCTCTCATTTTACTCTTCCTTAAACACATATTCCCCTTTAGCCAAAGACACGCCAACAATTAATTGCATCTCTATTACTCCCAGAGAAGCTTTACAAGGTAGGGAAGTTATGGGTGAGACAGTCAGCTGCTCGGGTTGATGCCGTGTGCTTTGAAAATTGCCCTCCATAAACATACTGTTGACACTGTTACAGCATCATAAAGTCAGAGTTGGATCTTGTAAACGTGAAAACGCTCGAGTCACTCATCGACCTGTGCCTGCAAAGTCGGGCACTTGTTGCTGCGCGGTACCACGCTCCCATTACCAGCCTTCCCAGCCCTGTTTCTCTTCCCTTGGGTTTTGAGAGTGAAACTCAACTCAACCTCCACCCAATGACTTCAGATACGTTTTTCCCATTTTTAACCAATTCTGTTTTTCCACTGATTGCCCAGCAGGCGCTTTCTCGGCAGCGTTTGCTGGGTGGAGTTGGGCTTTCCCTTGGGCTCCTTGGCAAACAGCCCATCTGGCACCCATGTGGCAGCTTTTGCTAAGTGGGATCCGGCAGAAAAGTGCCGCATTACCAGTAGCAATCACAGCCATGAGCAGCACAACGACACACACAAAGAAATGACTTCCAGATTTTATTTTTTCTTCTTTTTTTTTTTTTCCACCCCGAGCCGTGGAGAAAGCGTATATATCAAATATCACCTTTTTTTTTTTTACTGCAACCCGTGGTGGTGATAATATAGCATGGATCTGCAGTAATATATTTTCTTTAAGCCATCCGAAGGCTTAACAGCACTAGGTCTTGCCTAAGCTCAGCTCCCAGCTGCACTGGTGAAGGTACTCGATGCAAAACACTTCGTAGCGTGTGATCTAAAGAGCAGGGAGAATACATTTGCTATAGCCAAGTTCCCCTAGCTGAGAGCTCTTTGGGTTTAATATATATCCTTTTGGATTCCCTGCATTATGGGGGGGAAGGGAGCTGTATAAACAGACTTGGGGGGAAAAAAAAAATCAAAAAAAAATCAAATACATTGCTCACATTTTTTAAAAGTTGCCTCAGGCAGTTATAAGTTACATAAAGTTGCTCCTGTTCCTGTTGTAGTTATGCCAAAGTTATCTAAGGTGACGAGCATAAAGTGACAACCCCAAACTTGGAAAATAAAAGTTCTTTAATGGGGCCTTTTCACACACACGATATCAGAACATAACCAACAGCCCACAAACTAAGACATGACTTCAAAATGTCATCGTAATCACTGAAGGTTATTCTAAGATTTTAATTTTTTTTTAAATATACAAAACACCTCGACTTACAAACGGAGTAATTACTTGTAGATTAGCAGAGCCTGAAGAAACTATTCACCTTTCCAGTAGCTGGATTCATGGACTTCACTTAGCCTGACACTTGTGTATAATAACGTGAATATTTAGCTTTTCTGAGTATTTATTCCCTACCCTCATGACTTCTAGAAATCCTTCCAAATCTATCACATTAGAAAGAGAAGATAAAACGAGCGATATTCTGGGGAAAATTACTCCCTTTTCTTAACATTCTTCTTCCCCCCACACACACATTCTTGATTTCCCACACACATTTTTTAGGCCCTGCAATGCAAGTTTTCCGGAGCTAAATCTACGAGAGAAATCCAAAAGAAAGGATATTTTAAAATAACCACCACAAAAATAAAATTCATTCCTAACTAAATATAATAGTAAAAAGTTGCACATCTTTTGTGTCTTTTATGAGAGAGAGGAATGATTAAAGATGTACCAAGGGCCACGAATGCCATTTTACTGTCATTTCCTTTGATTAACCTTCACCTGACCTCAATCCCTAAGGCAATTTCAGTTTCTTTTTGTTCTTCCATTTAAATTCTTCAGTGCACCAGGTGAATCCAACTCGGTCACTACAGAACATTTGCGGAGAGCAGAGTGGGTTTGGGGAGAACTTCACAGAAAACCTTTGCTCTGGAGAATCATTTGCAAAACCTTAACAGGGACGGTGACAGGTCACGCTTACTTCAAACTGGGATTTTTACAATCCCCGTGGAATTATATAATGACTTTTTCTAGGTCTTAGTTAAAACACAGTTGAGCAAAACCACACCAGTTTATACCAGAGCAGGACCTCGGTGCTGCTGGCTGGTACAGACTCACCAAGCCCATCACGTTGGCAGTTTTCACCAACATCTCCACTCTGCACCAGTAACAACATCTGCTTCCATAGGAGTTACAAAATGTAACTTGCCCACTGGAATGGGAAAAAAGCCAGCATGAATAAAAGCTTAAAAAAAATATATATATGACAAGCTCTCTGCAGAAGGAACCGATCCAGCGATTCCGTGTTTGCAAAGAAATCTTACAGTCAAATTTTTTCTTACTTCAAATCTCACTATTTTTCACTGAGTCTGATGATCTCAGGGGTTGAGGAGAAATCATTAAATGTTGTATATGTGGATTCTGTTCCTCAATCTTTAAACTAGGAAAGGGCAAAAAACTGCCTACAAAAAAACCATTAAGTACATAAAGAATACCTCGTGATGAAATACTAAGGAAGTCTGATCTATTTAGTTCATCAGAGACTGAGAACTTCATTGATAAGAACTGAATTCATCAGAGACAGAGAACTTCATCCATAGGAACTGTTATGATGCTGAGGCTTCTGCTAGCACATTTTTAATCCATAAGGAAAGATTTTTGGAGGTCACATTCTGTGATTCAATACTCAGAATAAGCCTAGAATCAAGGTGCATAGTTGTTGCTCTTTGGAGCCACCATGAGCCACTATACCAGCTTACTTTGGGAGGAAAAGATCCTGCATCACACGTGGCCTTTGTCATCATTCAAAAAAAATATTGTGTTACATAAGCAGAAGCTATGGATTCAGTGCAGGCTTTGCTCTTCACTGCTGTCAGCCCAATGTGTGATCCGACTAGATTCATACTCCCAGTTCTATATTATTCACCCTGAATGAATTTTTTCAGGATTTAAAACAAAACAAAAAAATTAAAATTGTCCCAAACTTGAGACCAAACATCAGCATTTCTTGCAAACTGCCATGCAAAATAAGTTCAGCTTGGGTCAATGGAAATGTATAGGCATGAATCATTTTGAAATGTTTTATTTCTTCTGGCCTGTTAAACTTTCATTTTCTTGCTAACTGTAGATTAAAAAAAAAACATACACAAGAGATTAAATGCAAACCTGGTGGGTTTCAAAACACTAAAATCAACTACCGTGGCAATTTCCAAACTCCACTGTTGTAAAGGAGGCGATTCATTAACTCTGATCCTCTCCGGTTCGTAGTTTTCTTTTCCATGAACTGGTACTTCCTGACAACGTGAAGGAATTGCAACAGAAAAGTCCTGCTGATCTCAGTCGTGATCCTTTTCTGATCTTAAATATTTAATAATATTCATACAACTATTAATACGCACGCTTAAAATTCAACTGTCTTCAACTGTGTTTATGCAGGCTCTGCTTCCTTTGCATGTCTGGATACATCCAGTGAGCGATCCCAGCTCTACACGTTAGGCTGGGTTGTCTAATCTGTGGCATATTCCCCCCAGTTTTCCATCCCAACATCTCCAGGTTCTCTGGTAGAATGGCCAGCTCTTGAATGACAGATGTGCTCACCTGATAGAGCACAATCCTTAAATGGAGGAACAAAAGGATCCGAAACTGCCTTAGGGAGGGAGGTCAGGTGAAGGTTAATCAAAGGAAATGACAGTTCAATGGTATGCACGGCCCTGGAGATTACATGTGTGTATTTTGTTGGGAAATATTTAACTGTTTTACCTCTATTTAGGAAGAAAGCAAAATAAAGTGCATATATGAGGAAAAAAAATAAAAATAAAAATGCAGGAGAATCCACTGACACCACTTAGCCCGGCCAAGCTCGCATTGGCTGGATGCAAACGTGCCAGTTGAGAGGTGAAGAAAGCCAAAAGGTGACAACTCTTCACGTGGTTTCACTATTACACAACACTTCACTATCATAAGATACAACCCCCTAGCAAGGGGAGCCGTGGATATTCAGTCCCCCTCTCATTCACCTTGCTCCCTTATTTGTCCCAAATATTTAGTAGTCTTCCCCCAAAATGGGCACCGGAGCTAAGGAGGGAGAATTGCAGGTGGAAAATACTATAGAAGTCCACAGAAACTCATTTGTGTCCTGTAATGAACTCGTTCTGGCTGTGTTCCTGCCTCAATTGCATCTCCTTTCCAGCAATTTTCGTCCATTTGGATTCTTACTTCCATAGTACTTTCAAAAACTGATTTTAAGCTTTCATGTAGGAAGGGAATTTTAAATCTCTTCTCAATTTGTCCTCAATTAATTGGGGAATTAAACCAATACCCCATGACTTATCAATCACAAGTAAGTAACACACCCTGGAATCCAATTTCTTGTTTTGATAAAAAAAACCCCACAACTGGTCTATAGAACTCATGACAAATTTTGACAACTTTTTTTTTTATTCTTCCCACAGAATAAAAGGCAAAATTCACTGAATGAATTATTAATTATGAGATATTCATCCAGCTCTACTAAAAACTAATCTGTTCCTTTTTTTAAGCACCAGAAAGGTCTTTCAAATATAAAGTTGCAATAATGAAATATGGCAGCAGAGCTCGAAACGTGCCCTTAGCCAGCCTGCAGATACGTAAAAGGTTACGGCGCCAGAGTTATTACTCCCCCATCACTCTGACAATTGATTTTGAACACAGTCTGGTGCAGTCTTTATAATGCAAGATCATAAATGCTCAAAACTAATTTATTGCTCTTTGTTCCACCTGGCAAAAATATACTGTCAAAGTGAGTTGTGTTGAGGCAAAGATGCAGATGAGTATTTAAGTCTGGTTCTTAGCCACCTTTGTAGGATTTGTCTGCGATACCTGCGTGCGGCTACAAACCCTCACAAAGGAGCAAAGGAAGAGATTACGCTGCCTTTAATCAACAGGAAATGCTTGCATAAAAAGCAATAAGGATTTATTTTAAAATGAATGGGAAAGGTCATTATTTAAAAGTATCAGCACTGATATTTTGGGGTTGCATTCTGTTCCTTGGGATCTCTCAGATTTTCCAAAGGACACACGTAAAAGAAAAACATTTGCTCTATACGCCCATTGACAAACACACCAGGCAAGGATCTCCCACAAACTAACAAGGGATGCTCAAAACCGTTCATCCTACGTGGTGCTTGCTGGTTGTTTTGGGGTTTTTTTAAATCAATAATTTCAGAGCCTGAACCAATTCCATTCATACTGAAAATTCCTGAACTTTCCTTTTCTCGATGCCAGTTGCCACCTCTCCTGCCCATGCCACTGAAGTACCAACCTCCAAAGAGTGTCAAACCAGAAAAGGATGGAAGACAAAACGGGACTGCAGGAGCCACCAACGTAACACAATCACTTGTAAAGATGAAGGGTTGGTTTTAAGGATTGAAAAAAAAGAATATATATTACAAGGAAGTTTATTTTAAGAATAAAATCCCATCCCCTAGACCAAGCATTCCATCATGAATGAATTACACGTTTTCTAAAGCCTATTACTGAAGCAGGGAACTGAAACACACAAAAAGAGAGAGAGACAGGGAAGAAAAACAGAGGAACCTTTCAACATCAAAAATTGCCTATCCAGAAGTCTCTCTCTCTCATCACCTCTAAAGTGTCTTTTTCTCAGTAGAAAGAACCTGTAAAATTACTGTTCTCTTCAAACCAACCACATACTACTACTTCTTCAATAACACTTTTCAATCTTACATATTTTACAACCCGAGAATATAAACTTCATCTTTCTGTTATCATGGGGCACAATCATCTAATTGTCCTGGCAAGTTTACTCCTTTTGAATGATTATTTTTACCCTGATTATGAAGTAGGAGAGCTATCTGGCTGCCTGCTAGAACTGCTGCATTCATGACTTGTAGACATCTGTATGATACTGAAATTAATTTCCAGTATAAAACAGTTAACAGAATAACCCTAGATAAAGGCAAGTAGAATATTCATTTCATTCTTTTTGTTGGCAATGTTGTAAAGTCCATTGCTCAAGTAAAGAGCACTTTTCTGAGCCAGATACAAATTAATTTTACCATTCTCCTTCAAATACGAATTTTAAAAGTCAGCTAAAGGCTACAACAGCTTTGAAACCTTTCAGTGATTGTTTTAATTACCTATGATACAGCTGTGAGACACTGCAAAAGGGAGGGGTGGAGAGAGAAAGGAGAACAACACCTGGTATATTAGCAATTGTTTTCCTGACATAAAGAAGAAGAAAAAAAAATTAGTTTCCAAGCACTCAGACCAACAAAAAGCTCAGCAAAGTCGACACAGATTTTGGGTTTGATTTATTTTTTTTTGTCAGTACATTAATGCGGTATTTTTACTCTGGACTACGTGCTTTTATTCTGTCAGTAACTACTTTCACTGTTAAACAAACCCACCCAATCTCCAAACGTTAAACATATGAATTCTGACAGGTTTTAAAGCTTGCTTTTCAAGCCAAAGTTGATGCACACGCTACAATAAGTTGCTAAAGGCACACAGGGGGTTTCTTCCTAGGGTCTCACTCTGTAGCAAACAAAAAAAACCCTCACTACACTTTTTACAGCAACTACACAAAAAGGCATCTTTTTTTTTGTCATTCCAACCCTTAATAGAATCGAGATCTAGAGGTTATTAGAACTTCTGGTGGCCTTTGACTCCCTGGCTTCCAGCACCTCAGCAATCAGTCAGTGCTGGGCTAACAAAAGACCACTCAAAACGTACAGTTGTCATCCCCGCGCTACATCTGTTGGCCATGCTGTTCGGAAGCGTTGACCCCATCATTTCATCGTAAACACCGCCGAAATCAACAACAACAACAACAGCAAAGAAAAAGGAAGCTGGATGTCAGAAGTCAGGTCAGCACGTTTTCTTTGCACATGTGTCAGTAGAGATAGAAGGAATCGCTGAATTAAATTAAATCAAAGCAAACCTGCTAATTAAAACAGCTAAAATGATGTTTGTGAAGATGTGTGACTGGTTTCCTGCTTATCTGCAAATAAGCCTCCCTATAATATAAACATGTTTCTATCTCCACTTCATTTATAATAAGTCTTTAGGCAGATTGTAATTAGTATTTTGAGTTTCTGATAGAAGATCTATTGTGCTACCCGAGAAATATTTTTCCCAACCATCAAAATACTTATTATTTCAGCTTCACTCTCAAGGGTTCTCACCTGTTCTTCTCATGCTGGTCAAAGTCTTGCATCCAATTTATCTGAATCAGATTGTTTGAGTATGCATCTGAATACCATCATCTTCATAATGTATTGCTTGTAGTTAACCACAAATGCAGCCATTGTATTCAACTCCACCTACAAGCCAAACCAGAAATTATTACCAGTTTTGCCTGGATTTATTCTGTAGTTTGTTTTTTTTTTTACCCAGAATTGAAAGAATGATCAAAACGATTGTGTTAGGGAGTAGAAGAATGGGGTCAAAACCAGAAGTTTTTCACACAAAAAAAAGAGATACTGTTTACAAAAATCAACTTTTTGTTTCCGTTTTACTTATTCCCAAGTTCACAATGCATAATTTTATACAAACCCAATTACATAGCTCAGTGATTTACTGGCAAAGCTGGCCAGAAGAAATTATCTGGCTTTAGCTAATGCGTGTGCCTATTTACAGTCAAAACAAATCCAGAGAAAAATGCAAAATGGCCACAAAGGCGGGGAGGGGGGGGGGGGTCAGAAATGCATCAGAAGTGCTACAGCATGCAAGCTGAAAAAAGTTCACTTTCTGGTTTCACTGGGTAACCAATAAACCCTGGTTATGAGGTTTGGTCTTTCAGACCATGTACTATTTATTTATTCCCATGTTTCACTTTAAGCACGTCTGGAGTTTCATTGGGTTGGAAAGCCTGGTGTTTTCTTTTTGGGCTTTTCATCATTTTCCCCCCCCCCCCTTTTTTTTTCCCCCCTCTTTTCCTAAGGATTAGTTTGCACAGTTAACGGATGCGTGGACTGACTTCAACAGGATTACTCAGATGTTTACAGTTACCCATGGGTTGGAGCAGGTTTTTTTTTGATTCAGAGCTCTAAGGCATCCAGCCACAGAGCTGCATGTGCATCACATTAACAACTGGCTGCACAAATGGAGTGTGAGCTGATACTGGGATCTTAAACCTGAAAATTGCAACCAGTAACACTGCAGCGATGCCTGCATCTTGCTTATGCTGACAAATATATTTTGTTTTCTTTTCCTGAAGCATTTCTGCAACCTCACAGAAGGCCTTGGGAGGAGCACAGGCTCTCTTTGTAGTTTGTGTAAAGTGAAAATTTTAAGCCAAATATAGAAACACAACATTTCTGGTTTGGTTTTTTTTTAATTGCACAACAAATAATTTCAGAACATTCTGTGTGTTTGTCCTGGATTGGCCACTGGGCTCAACTCTCAGTCAGAGATTTGGTTGGACATGGCTCAGAGTTCATTTACTCACTCACCTCAAAGCGACTGCCTCCTCAAAAAATACAGCAAATTGCAAATATGCTAAACCCCAAATTTTGCTGTAATTGCATGTGCCAGCACTAAGTCCTACATCAATAAGAAACCCCACCGATGTCAGCATGACTTGTGACAACACAAGATTTCCCTCCCCTCAGTACAGCTATAAAACTGGATTCCTTGGTGAGTATATTTGAATTATGTGGCTTATATATGATTAAACAGATTTGGATTAAATCATGGCAATGGGCTGTCTTATCAGGAACGCTGTCGGGACCACACTGATGTACGGTAATCAAGGTGACCTTATAGACTTAATACGACCCACTGCAAACTCTGATCAACTTCAATGGATGAGGTTTGGTTTTGTTGGTTGGTTGTTTTTTTTCCTCGCTGTGCCAAGATCAGGCTGCGAGATGGAAGGAGTTAAAATGCTGCTTTCCTGACAAATAGTTTTCATGCCTTAAAATTATGATTCAGGCAACAAAAAGCAATCTTTCTTGCAGGGAAAGCCAATCTCAGCTAAACTCCTTGAGCTCTGTTTCATTCATCAGGATGGAAAATATGGCTGGGTCTGCCTTGTCCCACCACACAAGAAAATCCAAATAAAGGAGAAAGAATCAAGAAGCCCACCAAAACCCCACCCAAGCCAAGTCTGCCCTTCATTACATCACTGCATTATCTCACCTCATTTTTTCTAAAAAATGCTCTAAATATTTCCATGAAACCTTCCTTTTTAGCTCTCTGTTGAGTTTTCAGTGAGCACACAAACACAGCCTAGCACTTCTGGTGATAGGTTAACCAGAACTGACAGACAGACATTTCTTCCTTGCTGGAGTAGTGAGGATACAGCTGAGAAAAGGATTTGGTGACACGGTTCTACGATAGCTTCCGCAGCTTTGCGGATGCTGATACATGTCCTTGTAGTTAATACGGGTCACATTTGGCAACCAGAGGTTGTTCTGAGGGTAAGGGAGGAAAAATAACTAATGGGTATAAAAAAAAAGAAAAAAGAAAAAGAAAAAAAGAAAATGAAAGGGAAATGGAAAGAAAAAAGGAAAATTAAAAAAAAAAGAAAGAAAAAATGCAGGCTGCTAGAATTTGGGGGTGTGTCAGAGTAACAGAGATAAACTAATCAGCAGCACAACTTCCCTGCACCAAGGTTCTCCAAGGGGTTCCACCCAGAACCCTCTGCCTCTCCCCTTTGGATCAAGCAGCCCAGAAGTTCCTGGATCCATATAACCTTGAGGAGAAAAAGGGACAGCAACCATAACAGGAATACTTTACTGAAGTTTACTGCAAGTTACACAAAGAGTTTTAGCCCAGTTTCCCAAGGTTTGCTTGGGGGTGGAGAGCTGTTACATAATCTCTTAGCACTGCAAACAGTCAGTGCCGCATCGTGTCTTGCACGGGCACGTGGAGTAACCATTACACTCCAAACTTCTGGATTCAGATCTGCTTTGAAGGACCAACATTGTGCAGTCAAGTTGTGGTGGAGCCACAGGTCTGAAAACTTTCTCCCCTTTTAACATCCAGCCTCTAAAAGAGTCCCTCACCCCATCCTCTCCTCCACCAAGGACATTTTTAGTAAGGTTGCTGTGCAGCTAATTGCATTACCATGGCACCCAAGTACCACACAGTCATGAGACCTACTGCTTTTAACGCCCCTCGGGTTTGCAGGGAGGAGCGAATAGGGAAGCATCCTTATGCTGGGAGAGCTCAGCCACAAGGTCAAGTCATTTGTTCAGCGTTGCTGCAGAAGTTGCACAGGGAAGGAAGAAAATTGCTCAGTGTGAAGCAGCTGCCAGCAGGGGCTGGATACCAAAGCAGCTGCATGACCACCATACCCTCAGAGCTGCTCTCAGGGGACAGTGCTGGGACTTTGAGTAGAAACATTGAGTACACAGAGCAAAAACTCGCTTGCCACCTGCCCTCTCCAACTACACCACCAGCCCTCGCAGTAGCATCAGGCTGGACTGATGGCCCCAGTGCCTTGCCAGATTCCCAGACACCTTCCTTGTAGAATCCTAGTGCTTTCTTCTAAAGGCAAATGAGATGTTTAGACAGCCTTCCCCCAGGCAGAGCTCACCCTGCAAACAGAAGGGGTGCAGATTCCGCATCCGTTGGCTCTGCAGCAAGTAAATTTCTGTGGCAAATGTCAGGGACCATGAATTTTTAACAGGGTCAAATTCACCAGTCTTCCTGTCCAATCTTGGGGCTGGAGTTTCACTGTGTGTTATTGTCATAGTTTAACCTCTGCTGACAGCTAAATATGACACCGCCATTCACCCACCGCTTCCTGCTCCCCCCCAGCACACACCTTCCAGTGGGGTGGGATTTGGGAGGAAGAAAAAAGGTGAGACCCCACCAGTTAAGGGCAGTTCAATAAAACAACACGAAGAGAAAAAGAAACCAACAGCACTAATGATAATACTAATGAAATTATATATAAAGCAAGTAATAGAAGACAGGAAGGCTCTACCTGTGCCCAAGATGCCAACATTCCCTGCTCCAGCCGCACTGAAGCTACCCATGGAAGCAAGCTGACAACAAGCACCCCTAGCCCAGCCCTCCCCTTATATAGGAGCCTGGCTCAGGATGGTATCAACTCTCCCATTGGCTGGTTGGGTTGTTTATCCTGGTTGTGGCCCCTCCCAGCTGCTTGGGCCAGCAGCTGCTGGTGATAATTAACCCACACTGAAGCCAGGACAGTTATTCAGATGGTATTCCCTGACTATCAGCTTCTTGTAGATGATGGTCTGAAGTGAGCTACCACTTGCATGGATTTCCCATGTGTTCCAACTCGTGTGACCTTGTCTGAACCTTGACTTGTCCAAGACAGCTACTCTGAAACCTCCCAGCTCTTCAAGAGCATTGCACTAACTCGAAGACCTATCTTCTCCTCTGATGTTAAAACCTTTCTTCTTCTTTACTCACTTAATATTTTCACCAGATAATCATTAAAAAGCAACCACAACAAAATGTGGAGTGGGGGGGCTTAAGCTCCGCTCATGGAAATCCCACCCTGCCCAGTCCCACCTCCAACCACACCACCAGTTCAACAAGCTGATGGAAACAGGCTCAGCAGTTTGACAGGCTGGTAATTTATGCAATTAACATAAACTCAGAGTAGTGCTTCCTGAAACTGTCAGCCAGCTGAACTAAGACAACCAGCTGAATACTAAGATCCATTCTCCCGCTGAACTCTCTTACCGTATAAAGCTGAGGTCTGCCCAAATTGAGGGTGAACTTCAAACAGCCAGGAGCGAAGGACTTTGGCCAAAGGCAAAACCCACTAGAGAGCTCATTTCTTTGATAGAACTTGTTCAAATCTCTGCCAAAAAACCACGGACGGCATGGTGTCGGTCTGCTCTAGGTTACTCAACATGCAACACTTGCAGTAGCAGACAGATTAATTAATAGAGATAACAGAAACGGTGGCATATAATCATAAAAGAGAGAGATGAAACCACAGAGGACTATGCTTTCCCTACGGCCCAGCAGTTGTTTTGGTTTTTAAGTGTCCTGTCCCTTTTCAACACTATTTTTAAAGTAATAGCAGTCGGCCAGATACAGCCGTGGGTAGTCAGTGCTGGGGAGAGAAAGAAAGAGAGCAAAGAAAACCCCACTCCTGACAGTCAGCATCTACACGTTAAGCTGCAGAAGAAACAGCTGCCTCGCTAGTCATTAGAGAAGGGATTTGCCAAACACACTCCCTGATGCTGTTACGCAAGGTGGTACTATGTGTATCCTCTCCTTCCGCAGAGATGTAGGCTAGCAGCGCTCGTATTTAGCTCTCCCATCCCCCTAAATCTTCTCCACAAAGGACACTGTCACCACCAAAGCTCTGCAACAAGGATCGTTTCTATATCTGACAACCTTTAAAGCCCCAAAGAAAGGGAGAGGGAAGCGGTAAAGCTCTCTGAAGAGCTCTTTGGTGGAACAAGCAGAATTATGAGCAGCGGGAGAAATATGAGTAATTAAGACAACAGTATATCTATATCTTACAGCTGACAGAGGGAGGCTGCAAGTTAGCTCTGGGCAAGATGTTAGCAGAGGAAAGAACTGAGCAGACTGTTTCTAATGTTCTTGTTGAAAAGCCAGCCAGGAAAAAGGCTAAAGGGACAATTTCATTAAAAAGAAGGAAGTAGGTTGGCTTAAGAGAGCGGTTAGATGCAGGCTCGAAACATTAAAGGAGCAGGTCAACAGCTGTCTGTAACAAGACAAGCTATCGTTTGGGGAGGCAGCCAACGTGGCACTCGCTGTTCTTAAAAGAAAACACTCTTAAATTATCTATCGGTGGGGTATACACTGAATGAAGGCTGCAGAATTGCAGCACAACACAAAGAAAAGCACCGGGGTGGATTGAGGCTGCAGGAAAGCAAGCCACGACCTTTTCCAACGAGCAACCCAAATGCACGGCTGGGTTTAGGCAGCCAACGTCCATCCAGAGCCGGTGTGGTAACCAGGACATGGCCATCGCTCCTGCCCAACCAACCAGCACATCCCCACTCTGGCGTGAGGTGCAAGGACCTGAGCTGACAGGGCTGTAACTGGTGCATGGAGGGGCCGGATCCGCTCCCACGCTGCAGCTCCTCTGACAAGTGCATCAACTTGATTTCCCTCCTTCCTCCAGCCCCGGTGCTCAGCATGCTCCAGCGATTCCCCAGCTGGCAGGACGGCCCTTTGTGGCTACAGCAGCATGGTTTATAGCAGCCCCGAGGCTGTGTTTTCCATCTAGTATATATAAGTGAATTAGTGGAAAATTTGAGCTTACACAAATCACAGATCCAGCACACGGTTTGTCATGGCCAGGCAGCCTTTTCTCAGGGCTGGAGCAGCAATCATGAGGTGCAGGAAAGAAACTGTGGGCTGCAGCCATGGTTCCTGTATTACAGCCGGGTTTAGAGCTGGGAAGGGAAGTGCTGTTAGACAAGAGGGAAGAAAAAGACCAGCAGCAGCTCCCACATCTACGCAGATCGAACGGACGGCTGGCTTGCAGCCGCAAAGATCGATGCACGGCCATTCGCAAGGAGCAGCCTTCCTCCCTCGCCTCCCAGGCTCCATCTGTGTGAAGGAGGAGATGGGAATTACACAGAGGGCAATACTTACGCTGGAGAAATAGCAGAGGGGTTGCTCCAAATTTACATTACTGTAAACAAGAGCAGCATTTGTCCAAATGATAAGAGCTGTAGCAAAGGCAGAGGCAGAGGGCACCGAGTGAGGGTCACCAGCTGCAGCTACCATTGCCACCCAAGAAGAGGAGCAGCAGGATGGGGGACAGGAGAGGTTGGGAGGTGCCAAAATCTCTCACTCCAGCTCTCAAGCCATTACCTTGATATGCCTCTCACAACATTTAGTACATCCAAATTTCTGGCCAAGCACCCTGGCGTTTACTTGTTCCTGCTATGCCCTTCTTTACTTGTACCTACAAGTCCCAGCCCTTTTCAAGCTCAAGTCCCAGCCCTTTTCAAGCCCTTCTGAAGTCCCAGCCCTTTTCAAGCCCTTCTCAAGTCCCCACCAACAGCAACAACATTCTTTTTCCCTAAAAGTACAGCTGGAATACACACTTCACAGCACAGCACAGGTATTCCCTATCTCTTTTTCCTTTCCTACTTTGTCAGCCAGCACCGCAGCGAGTGACGGATCACACCATTCCTGACCTCTCCAGCACTTGCTTGGTGTAGAGAGTCTGAAGCGAAGGGTTTTCTTGCTACAGACTCTTCTCTGCCATTTTTTCTGCTATAAAGAAGCACGTGTGCCTGTGCGGGGAGCCTGTGTCACCCTTCCCTACGCCACAAGGCTGAGGGGGAAGCTCTCTGCATATTTCAAATCACAAACTCTAATGGCTCCTTAAAATACACACTTATATTCAGCCCATAAATCAAAATAGATAGTCAAACCTTGCTTAGAGATCTAAATCCTTACACTCTCGTGTAGCTCCATTATGTACCTAAGGTGTCAGCCTGCCTATATATTTCTGCCTCCAGCTTCAGCCACATCCTAGCACTGATTGAGAGCACCAGAGTGTGCAGCCCTTAAAAACTCAGAAATTTCTCACTTTCCTGAGCACTCAAATGTGTCTAAAATTAGGAAGAATGGCCTCCTGTCATTCTGTTGACTCGCCAATGAGTTTATTTACTCACTCGTCCCACAGAGCGATTGTTTCATGGAAATGCAAAAACGTTTAATATTCCACCGTGGCGCCAAGCGAGAGGTACGAGAGTCTCACCCCTGTGCCAAGCAAAGGCAAAAATCACAAGGCTGAAGCAGCTCATCAGCTGCTTTTCCTACAAAGGTGAGTGTCTTCACCGTTCTTTGGGATATATTGTTAGAAAGTGAGCGCAGAATTTCATATTATTATCATATTATAGACATGATGCCTTTGGTAAAGGGTCAAAGATCAGGAAGACAAGAAAAAATAAGGAAATAAAACCCAGCAACGGTCAGATCTTTCTCTGGCATAATTGGACACCAAGTCCACGGAATGGTGTCCATTAGCAGGAGTGGGTGATCTGACCCATATGCTTACCACTTTCAAGTACAGAGATTAAACCAACACGCCTAAGAGCAGAAATGGGTTGTGCTATATTTCAGGAGGGCTGGGCTTGCCGAAAATTCTGGAGGAATTTTCAGCCTGCCATGATAAAGACTTCAAGGCTGTTTACCCAAACTTCTCAATAGCTCCTTCTAAAAAAAGGATGATGAGCAACCATGTTCAGTAACACAGATTTTTAATGTAATCTGTTTATAGTTTTAGAACAATTTCCAGAATAGAACATTTTTTTAAAATGTCCTAAGCCTTTAGCATTCTCACTTTGATCATCTCCCATCACGTTATGGTTCAGAACAGAACGTGATGGAGCCGGGCTAACGAATCTGCCAGAAATGACATCAGAAAGCCAAGGGAGCTGGGGAAAAAAAAAAAGAAAATGTGCTCTTTTTGAGCACCACGCTCTTCTTGAACATTTTCCTTCTCATTTTTTTTTTTTCAAACGTTTTAATTAATGTTTTACTTTCACTGGATTTATTTTGCTTGCATGAAAGCTCAGAGCTTGTTCTTAGAAAAACCTCCTATTGAAAACAAAAGGAGCCTTATTTGACCAAGGGAGGACGGTAGGAGGTCCTCAGATAACAATAGCTAACCATTCTTTTTGGGGTTGAACACTTGAAGTAACAAACACTTTTTTAGGAGGTTAATTCTAAATAATAATTGTGGATTTTGTAGCCTGTGGGAAGGGAGAGATTGCTCTTTGACAGAGTTTATATTACGAACCTGATGTGAGCAGACAGCTGCAAAAATGAAGCGATATCAGTGATAAAAATACTCTTTCTACGCCCAGGCAGGAAGAATTGCACAGTAGCAAAGGGCAAAGCCTGACAGCCTCCACACGCACAAGCAGTCCGTACCCACGAAGACAGGGACTGACTGATCAGCACACATACTGAACTAGTATGTATTTAAATATTTTTCACCCCTTCACGCTGAAAATCACCTACGTAGCTTGCACTCCTTTTAAAAACTTTATGCAATGACATTTATTGCCCTTTTAATTCAAGGCGTGCTAGAACTGGCAAATAAGTTCATTAAAAAAAAAAAAATAATCGTTGCAAGGATAGCTCCCCCCTTCACCTCCTTTCTGATGTAGAAATAGATAATTTCTAGGCCTAAAAGTGATTAAATTTGGTGCATTTCCAACTTGTATTTTAACAATGCATTACCTCCCAAATTGCTACATAAATATTAATAGACAGCCTGATATGGAACTTTTGCCCGTAATGCCCTTGGAGAACCATGATCACGGCGAGCGGAGCAGAAGAGATGAGAGAGCGCACTGAAGATGGTGGCTCTATCCCCCAGCTTCACAGAGCTACCCTGGGTCAGGCACTTTCCGTGCAGTATCACAGAGGAGCAATATCTCAAAGCCTAGACTTTTGTCTAGGAGGAGATGAAAATACTGTAGACATTAATCTGCCTGATACTCATCTGAAATACATCAGAACAATTTCCATTGATACCAAGAAGAGCTACACTGATTTTTCTCCAAATTAGCCAGACTTCATTTCTGACATAGCGTACTTCTGAATCTCAACTGCAGATGTTTATGACTCTAATCACCTCCAAAATGATTATATAGCCCTTATCTACCTGAATTTCATCCCTCTGATACAACCTCATTAGAAGTCACCATCGCTCCTGCTACCACTGAAAAGAGGCCAAGTGTCTCCAGGTCCCCCATAGTCACACTCAGCTTTCATGAGAAATGGCCAATTATTGAGATCCAGAAATATGGACTTTGGGGGCTGAAATTCATGATGTTCTTTTGGAAAACCTTTTTTGGGCAGCCTTTCTGGTCCACCGTAAACCACGTTTCATCTTGCTGAGAAGACAATGCCATTGATTTTTGGCACTCTAATATGCAAGAACCTCGCTCGAACCCTCAAAATACTGGCAGTAAAAAAAGTGCAAGGAGAAAAAGATCTTGGTTTGCCAACACCTATTGCACGGCTGTATTTGGGACACCGGTGGCTTCTGCTAAGGGTTAAGTTAATTTAACTTTCACCAAGTTAGAAAGCTATGGAAGTTTAATCACAAATGAACTCAAGTGGGCAGTTTGGTAGCTCACAGACAAATGTTCTCATTTTTATTCTTTACAGGCATTGCTCAAATCATCATAAACCATATTTAAGGAAGGAGACATTTCATGAGGGGAGGGAGCTGCTTTATACGATGGAATAAGAGAAAAAGGCAACTCACTCTTTTAAAATTTAAATCCAAGAAATTTACCCAAAATCCTGCTGGAAACAGAACGCTGAGAATTCATTATTTTGTTTCAAAGTTAGTTTATCATAAATCTGCCCTCTGACACGTAATAACTAGTAACGTTTCGAAGGTTATTTGATAGTAAGTTCAACAGTGTAGGTGACTGAACATGTGAGCTGCATGATAATGAGTCCCAGGGGAAATCAGGCTTTAGGATGCAGGGTGAAGCATCCCCAGGCTTGTATTCAAATGAAAAAAAAAAAAACAAAAAACAAAAACATATTCAAAAGTTTATTGTTTATCTCCTAAGAACATCAAATAATACACAGTCCTTCGAATCCAATGTATAAAGCACACGAGAGAACTATTTGCTGGAGGAAAAAATGCCTGATTTGATCCAAATTCAAAAAGCCTAATAGTTTGTACACTGAAATGCATAGCAGGATTTGGATATAAAAAGTGGAGGGGAGTATTTCGGTTTGTTCTTTTACAGAACTAAAAGGCACAGCGAGTCAATTTGCTCTTGTATCAAGCTCTAGCAAGAGGAGCCAGAGTGCATTAGAAGTAGTTGTTTTCAAATCCTCTGCGTTTCAGCACAATGGAGTTCCTTAAGTGTGACAAATACAAATTGGGCTCCCCATCCTGAATTTCATTTCCAAAGTACGTTACCTCTCTAATTGATTAATTTGTAGTGCACAAACTAACTTAAAGCCAATGACGAGAGCTAAAGATTTTAGTTTTCATCGAGGAGGTGTGGTACACACACCCCACTCCAGCAGCAGAATAGAGCCCCACCTCTCAGCTCATTAAGCTCTTAAACAGTGAGTCTGATGCTGCCCTTCCCCACATCAGTGGTAGGTTTGTCATTAGCACTGCCAGAAAAGCATGGAAAATGGAACTTTTCTTTATATATATAAACTCTCTGTACTGCAAATGCCAAGGGCAGTGGCATTCCAAGCCTGTAACTGCCCAGTCGCTGGTACCCTGCCACCCCACCACGGAACGGAGATGGGAACCGGGTCCCTCACCTGCTCCTGCCTTCCCCGGGCATGGCCCATCTCCACCTTCGATATAGCTGCTCATCTCCAGCCTCTGCCTGTTTCTTCACGTGGGACAGGATGCGGAGGAGGCATTGCATTTAAGGGCTGTTGTTGAATTTGGAGATCTCATGGAGAGCTCTGCTGCCAAATTTTCATCTTAAGAGAAAGAGCTCAGCTATTAAAAGCGCTCGAACGTGACTCACAGTGTTTAGGTGTGCATCCATACCTAGGTGCCTTCTTTTAACACAGGGATGTAGGCAAGAGGCTGCTATTTCATCATGTATTTTGGACATCGAGAACAAATGTAAACTTCACTCCCAAGGTATCTTTCAAGAACCAAAATCCATTTTCCAGACACCTTTTTTAATTGTCCTCCTTTTTTGATTCGTCACGTAAATTGTTACATGCCCTATACTTAAACGGTGAGAAGTTATGCAGTATATATCTTACTTAACATCACTCTCTCAGTCCTAACTCCTAATATTATGACACCACCTTTTTTCAGAAATGTAACTGGCAGAGGTTTACTGACACACCACAAATCCTAATTATCATTAAAACTCTGAATTCTATATTGACAAAAATCAGAGGCTGAAACCCTCTCACGTTGACAGGCTCTAAAATATCCCATGAATGTTTATTTGGTTACTATACTAATATATATTTCCAACATGGCCATTTTCTGTACCTTAACTTTGGGAAAACAACAGCATCTAAACACGTGCCAAAGGCAAAGATAAATAAAACCAAGCAAACAGGCAAAAAAAACCCCTGTCTAAAATGCTTTTTGCTCTTCATAATAAGGAATTACTACATAGAAGATGATTGAACCCAAAAACTGACGCAACCTCGAAGAAAATACGTTTAGAATAGACAGTGAACTTTCCAGGTTCATGCCTTGAAATATTACATTACCCACCGCTCGACTTTTGTTCGTGTTTACACGTGTGAGATGTGCTGAGAAAATCAGAGCTGCATTAAAATATGAAAGATGTGAAAAATGGCCACGGAGCTATTGGCATAAATATTAAATAGGAATGGTCTTAAACCAGATGAGTCTCAAACTTTTATTCTTATTCTAGAAAAAGAGTTAAAAACTGTGAGTTACTGGGTGAAACTTCACCTACTTCTACCCGGTGCTGTGATATTAAAATGGGCATAAACCAGTGCACTCCTTTTCCTACCAAGCACAAAGCTCCCGGCTGCTGGTTATTGGAGGTATTTGCAGATCCACGCCGAGCGACTCGACTCAGGGTCCTTCCTCTGTGTGGTCTTTCAGAACTGTCGTTATCAGCTTTCTGTTTATTATTGTGCTCAGTTTAAAGGGAATTTGCCAAGTGATCCCTGGACTCCAATCTTTAGGCCTGTTGTCAGGACAAATTAATTTCTGTGGAAACCCACTGTGCCTCAGATACCATCTAGGAAATGTAGGATTAATGGAGTCCCTGTACAACAAGCTTTGTAGTGCGGCTGCTGGGGGAGGGGAGCAGCTCTTGGAAGCGAGAAATAACCAAAATAAAGCCCCTGCACTTTGGGGGAGTTTGAGGGGGGAGGGGGGGGAATTCCCTTTTTTTCGTTCCATCAACAATATTTAAAATACAACAAAGTAACTGAATACAAACAGGCAACTTTTTAGGAAAAAGAACAGTGAATGGAAACTCTGTATTAGCAAAGATGAGGGACCTTGGGTCTAATTGTCAGTATTTTATATGTTACACACTCAAGCCAATCTCATCAGTAGGTAAAAACAGGATATTAAAAGTAACAGTCTCCCATATATCTTAGTAGAAAATAATGAAACTGAATACATGATCTTTTGGAAAAGGGGTATTAAAGCTGCATTTGCTACAGGGCCAGGTCATTACCATGTTAGCTGACATTTGAGGCTCTTTTTTTCAGAACTTATATTATTTCATTGGTAAAAATGTTCAGCTGCCACCGTTCTTGCAATAAGTATACTTAAAAAATTACTTTCCTGACTAGCAAAAAAAGTAATACTTTTTCTTAGGGATGCTAAATTAGAGCTGAATTTAGCACTGTAATGGGTAAAGAATGTTTTGCCCTTATGTTTTTCCTTTGTACACAGTGTAGCAAGGAAAGAGAAAAGAGAAGGGAAGAGAAGAGGAGAGAGAAAAGAGAGTAGAAGAAGAGAAGAGAAAGAAAAGAAGAAGAGAAGAGAAGAGAAGAGAAGAGAAGAGAAGAGAAGAGAAGAGAAGAGAAGAGAAGAGAAGAGAAGAGGGCATAATTCAACTTTCTAACATGGTGTTGTTCCGATATTAAGCTGTTAATAGCACTGCTAATTTTGCCACAGTGCATTTCTAGTGCACTCCTAATACTTTCTAAGCTTGGCAGATGCTGAAGCTGCAGCAGAAGGCTCCTTCAGCATAGCTCTCCAGCTTGCAAATACCTCAGTGCACGCTGCTTGTCCTTCAGAGGGCAAAACCAGGAGCATTCCAAGAATTCACGTGTGTTGTGTGATAACCACATTTTGTTTGGAAGAGCATTTATGGAGAAGATTCATTTTGGGGAGGTTATTCTGCATATGAGAACGACTCCCTTTTTGTTAACTATTCCAAATGAGCGTGTTCTTCCCTAACTAAAACATTTCATCTTGAGAGACTTTTTATATGCGGGTTTTTACGATTGCAGAAATTCAATTAACTCCATAATTACGAACACAATTACCACTGAGTGTTACCATGTGATTTGGTGGTAGCCACTACCTGGCACACAGGTAACACTCTGGTTTACCATATAAAACTTAGAGCAATAATACCACTAGGCAAACATTCCCAAAGACCACTCGAATTCTTCGGGTTGCACGCGCTGCTTTATGTCTATGACCAGTTTTCAAATACACCCTTCACACTTTGGCGGCGAAACTTTTAACTGCAACCAAAGGGCTGGGTACCCAGCTGATCAAAAGTCACCCAAACTGTGAGGATTTACCTTAAATGTCAGCCTGGGCCCATTAACTCATTCCCTGACAGCCTCAAACCCACGGCGAAGGCAGTAAATGGAGTTGTGGTGATTTATGCATGGGGAGGAAGGAAAAAAAAAAAAAGAAAAGAAAAAGAAAACTATGTAAGGTGGAGGAAAGGAAACTGCATAAAGTCTTTTAAAACTTTACACACCAGCACTACCAAGAGAAGAGGCTCCAGGCAGGGGGAGGCTGCAGAGGATGGCCACAGCACCTCCCTGAGAGCCTTCCACACCAGGTACGATGAGCCGGGTGATCGGGGTGGAGGTGGCAGGTCAAGAGGCAGGATCCATCGGTGTGGAGCGAGGCTCTGCCCGGCAGGATCCAGCACACAAGCCCAGCTCCAGGTCACTCTCGTAGTGAGCAGGGGGGCTGTGGGCTGGAACACTGCCAGGTCGAGCAGAGAGCACTTCAACCCTTCTTTAGAAATAAAGCACAGTGGGTTTTATGCCCTGAAGCACCGGGCTGAGGTAAGAGAGGAGCCTGGAGATATTATATATGGGGCTTTAGGACTGAGGTAGCAAAAAGGAAAGTTTAGGAGCACGGTCATGATAGAGTCTTACAGAGAGCTCAAGGTGGGATTCCACCCTCTCACTCAGTCCATATACAACTTGCAGAAATACCTCAGGTAGTGGTTGCCGCGCAGAAGTCACCATTCACTGGCTGTTGTCACACGGTCTGGATATCTGTGACACCTCCTGGGTCAGAAGCATCTGTTGACTCCTCACTGCTAATCTCTGCTCATGCCCTCTTTGCATTAGCAACACCAGACCCTCTGCACATCAGAGGTCGGTTTGCATCACTACCACACTACACCATAACAAAGGCAAAATGCCTCGTACGAGCTCGGATCATTTCAGACATTATGTAAAATAATTTTCATATCACTCATGCAATCTTCCGGTTCTACTACGCAAACCTCCAGCTCGTGTAGCCCATCTCCCCAGATGTCAATACTCCTGTGCCCAGCTACATCAGCTGAAGGTCTGGCCCCACCATACTCTTCTTAAGGTAATAAGAACCCATTTCTGCTGACACGGGAACATCCACAGTGACCTCCCCCTACTCTCCTTTGTATAAGAATATTTTTTCCCCCTACAAGTAAGTGCCCAGGTGGGCAAGACTCCTTCACCACAGCGACCAGGGCTTTACCCAGAGATGTCCGTGGGCTTTAGACGCATGAGAAATCAACAGTCTTTTCCTATAATCACTCTTCAAGTAATTGAAAATCAGAATTACCCCTGTGGCTTGTCTAAATAAAAAGTGATCGGCAACCAACAAATCTGAATTCGAGACATGTTCACGTGAGGCGTTCAAAATCCAAAAGGCAGTTACAGCTCAGTCCTTGGTGGATGTTAGTCACTATTGTAAGGCTACCACGAGCCTTATTTGAAAAGAAAAAAAAGTGAAGAGTATAATAAGGATGGGGGTCAAAGCGTTTCCAGACTTGCCACGGGTTAGATCTTACCAACAGAGTACAACACTGGAGTTTAAAGGGAAAACTATGAATGCAAATATATATAAAGTGAACCATAAATGGATCGCTTGCAGAAATTCATGTCTCCTAAAAAGAACAAGGTACAAATACCTCATAAGACGTCAAACCCACTGTATATGTAAGCTCATGCTTTCCGCATTCCTGGCAATATAACCACAAAAAAAAAAAAGAGGTAACTGTACAGCACTGCTAACAGGACTTTTCCAGTCTTGGGGTATGGAACCTGTACCTCAAGGACCCGGTTAAACCTGCAGTCCCAGTCAATAAATGAAAGCACCAGGGAAGATAGCTTCAGAGGGCTCCAACCAGCGAGATGCCAACCCAGCAGCCCTTAGGCTTTAAAAACACCCCAGCTATATCCCTGCAAATCAAGCAGCCCTGCGATTTGTTTTCTAAAACAACATCTCACTCTCCTCTGCAAGACATTTAGTCCTCATTTCTCTTCAATATTCATAAAGCACCGAGCTACGTTAACAGCAAAGTTTTAATTTCAGGAACATTCTGACATTTACAAAGAACAGATTCCAGCTCTGGTTTCACACTAGGCTCTTTTTTTTTTTTCCTTTTCTTTCCATTATCACTGTTATTACTGGTATTAGTATCAGGGTAGAAGTGATTAAAAGGTCCTGAGCAGCTTATTAAAAAAGTCTAGATCTACTCCTTTCTTCAGCATCACGATACATTCTGTTATTTTATAAATAGGAATAATCTTTCTGGAAATGAAAGTTGAAGTGTTGCTTGTTCCTTCTGACATAGAAGCACTTTGGCTGTTAAAATTGCACGCAAGAGTCATTCTGAGTATCTGAAGCAGAGGCAAAAATATTTACTATTTCATGCTGAACGTTCCCCAGATCTGCTCGTAAAATGTGAAAAGAATAAAAGAGCAGCAACAAGTCAAAGCTTTCCAAATTCTCAGGGAAGTCGAGGAGCCAGATCCCTCCTGAAAGTCGGGAGCATCGGTCCCTACGGCTCTTTTCAGGTGGGCGTTTGCTGAAGCTCGGGCACGGGGGGTTTATGGTTTTACAGCAAGGGTCGGTTTAACTGCAGTTTTGGGAACAAAATGTGGGTTTGTTTACTGAGATAGCCCATCAGTTTTTGTGCATCAGAACCTCTGTTCCATATTCTTCCCTAAACAGACATTCAAAAGAGTCTTAGGCGCCAATTAAATGCTTTCAAAAATCAATTCTAGGCTGGCGTAGAAGTTAACCAGGCTGACCTCGTGATTACAGACTAAACACTTCTTTGGGACACAAAGTGGAGGAATATTTTATGTTTCGACGAGTATTGGAGATAGCACCACCACATATAAAAATGAGAAACTATGGCAATATTTAAGGAAGTTTGTCTACGGGTAATTGCATGAGGCATTAAAAGAGGACTCATTCCCAGGGTTGGGACATTGTGGTACTAAAATACACTGACAAAAGGCAGTTTCCAGTGTATAACTCATCCCAACTGTAACAATCACTTTGAGTTTCATATAGCACTGCAAAAAAAAGAACCATGTAACCTACTTCCTACCTCATTACTCTGATTAGTTATTTATTTTTTTTGCTTCTGGAACCTTAATATCAAGATACACAACAGCCAAGCAAGCAGTAGTAAGATATGTACTTATTCTAATGGCTGAAGAGCACCTTCCAAACTACCTTGGGAACGATGCAAAACAGTTGCAAAATATACATCTTCAGTCCCATATTGCTGAGGACGTGGTGCATATTTAATGCCTGAGCACTAATGTGCCTTGTGACAGCATCTTTTTATTATTTTTTTTTTTTCATTCTTGCTAGTGTCAATAGCAGGGTAACCCCAGAGCTTTCAAATAAACGTTTGCATTAGTTTGATCATATAAATGTACTACCCGGTAATTAAATCCAGTTTGTATTTTAAAAGTACACCCTGAACGATATTCCGCACAGAGCCAAACCGCATTGTATTCGTCTCCACCACCTCACAGTTCTGGGAAATCCATAAATTCATTTGTCAGAGGTAACAAATACTTACTCGAAATTCCTTCTAAATCTTTTGAAACGGTTCGTTCAAACTCTTGACATAGCGTTTTGCTCTAAACAAATTTCTAGACAACCCTGTGATTTTCCAGCTCTGAAAATATACTGTTTCCCCTCCATGAAACTAGAACAGAGGGTCTGAGAGAAAGGAAATTATTAAGCATTCTAGTGGGTTTTTTCCAACAAAAACTAAGATAGAGGTCAATGAATAAGTATGTGCAGGCTGGAACTTAAATCCTCTGGGGTGACTGTAGGCTAATTAATAATTAATGCCAGAGACGTGGTGTTTGAAATGCAGATGTGATAACTGGAGGCCTGGCAAAGCTGTTCAGAGGAAGCAGATTTGGATGCTATAGGGAATAGGCACTCCCTTGCCGGCTGGCTCTGAAAGCAGACCTGGGTGCAAAGCAGGGCCTATGGTTTAGATTATATTCCCCTCAGCTGTTAATTACCTGAACCTACTTTGAAGTTTTTCTCTTTTTATCCTCTGCATGAAAAGAGATTGGTTCAGCCAAGGGACTTGAAAAAATGATCAAATACATGGAGTAGAGGAGGGGAATAGAACTTCAGATATAAAAAAAGATAAGGAAGAAAAACACTCAGGGAAACATACAGGAACATATTAGGAAGTACACGAGTGTGGCTCGATGTTTCAAGCGAGTTGTGCTGCTCTAAGTTATTTCAGCCATTAAGCAAACCCCCGCGTGTTTTATGAATAGATTTGTTAAAAGGAATCTCTCGCTGTATGTATATACTTTACATTAATTATTTGATGAAAGTACCATAGGTGATTTCCTATGCTATTTTTAATTCAATAAAGTCATTTAAACCTCCTTATGTTTGGGGCTATTTAATGAGGTGTGCAACATTAACAGAATCACCAATGAGCTGTTACTACAAGTATTAAGATTTTGCAAAAACCCACTCATTTTCGCAAAGGAGAGAGATGGGCCCAGCTTGGGCTCTCACCACCACTGAGAAGAAAGGGGGGCAGGTGCCTTCCAGCATCTCACCTCCCTGAGCCTCCGAGGGAGCCCCGGAGCCAATTTTCATAGCAAGCAGGGAGCGGGGTGGCGGGGATAGGGAGACAGGGTAGATGTGTATGAAGGCGGGGGATGTGAGGTGCGTGCCTCCCGCACCCCACCGGCAGACAGGAGGAGCGTGGGGACGGCACAAGCATCCTCCGAGCGCTGGGAAACATCCCAGTACCAAAAACGGGGCGAGGGGAAAGGTACCTCTTGTGACCCTGCCGTCAGAAGGAAAGGCGTCCCCAGGGTGAGCGGGACCGGTCGGACTGGTCCCCCCAGGCCGGTGCGGGCTCCCCAGGGTTGGTGCGGGCGGCAGCCGGCCCCGCTCGCCCGGAGCCGGTCTGGTCCCTGCGGGACGGGGCCGCCGCAATCGCCTCACCCGTTTTCGCTTTGCAGTGACAGATCGTTCCCATTTCAAAGCGTCTCCAGAGTCGCTTTTTTTTGACGCTCTTCCCCACTCGTTAGAGCCCGTCCGTTCAAAGGCTTCCCCGGCTAAACTTCCCAGCAACTTCACTAAACCCCTTTGAAACATGGGGAAGGGGAATTGTATCTCTTTTTTTTTTTTCCCCCTTTTTTTTTTCCTCTTCCTCTGTTTTGTTTTTTTTTTTTCCTCTCCCCTCTTGGAGTACAGAAGTGTGAAGCAATCTCTCATCAACTCAGGGCTGGCTGCGTTTAAAAATTAATTTGAAAATGTCTGTCTTCAAGGCGCAGGCGTCTCACGCTTAAGCCTATCACCTTGGCATCTCGGCACAGCTTCTCCTCCTGCTGCTGCAGAGAGCCTCTGCATCCCCCCCTCGTCCGAAACCAAATATTTTTACCCAATTTCTCCTTTCCAAGCACCATCTTTCACCGTGACGTGAGGAAAACAAGCAGCCCAATGCGGAGGGATACACCTGCGTGGATGTTCTCGCTGCTTTGGGGGGTAATTCGCAGTGTCGCCGGGTTATCCAGCCGGGTGTTGTTTACCTACAGCTAAACAAAGCTTCGAAGTGAAGATGATGACTCCGTCCCGGGGCGGGGACCGCCTTGATCTTCCCCAAAACGGGCGTGGGAAGCTCATCGGTGTTCGCGTCATGGGCGTGGGGTGGCCCAGGGAGAGCCCTGCCTGGGAGGGAGAGGGGCTTTTAATGAAATCATAACATTCAACCGGTTTTCTATTAAATCCTGCTAATTTTCTAGGTGAAGGCTGTGGAGTGAATGTGAGGAAGCATTAAAAGGGAATTGAATTTGCATTCCTTATGCTACAGGCACATGTTTACATGACCTTTAAAACAGAATTAAAGCTGTATCATCAGCAGCTGTAGGCAATTCACATTACTAAGGCAATCAAATCAGAAGGCTAAACTAACTATAAAACATAAATTAAACTGATAGAGAATCATCCTAATTCACTAGGTTTACTTGCAATTTACTTATCTGCTACTAGTAATTTCTAAACAGTTTGGAGAAGAAGCAAATAGAAAATGCTTGGAGGTGGCACTTCAAAAATGTGTTGTCCGAGGGGCAGAACCGGCTCTCCCGGGGGTTCTTCATGACTGAGGGTGGATGTAGCAGCCCGGGCACGGTGTGCGTGGGTGTCCCGGGTTGTCCCGGCATTCCTAGAGCTCCACGAAGGGCCTACAAAGTGGTACCTGCAGCTCCTGCATCACTAAATCCCCAACTTTCTTGGGTTGGCTCAAGCTTCCCGGGATTCCCTTGCTCTGTGGAGGACCCTTTGCGAACACTGTTTATTTTCTAAAAGATGAAATAACTCCATGTCCAACAGCGGGAGCGTTGCACCGCTTCCCTTCTGCTCTCTTCCCTCATCCCTGAGAGGGACAATTTCTAATGCCTGAAGCATAATAAAAGCGCCCCCCCAAAAAAAAAAAAAAAAGAAAACAAAAAAAGAAAACAAACAAACAAAAACCCAAACGATACCGCCGGTGATTTCTTTAAAAGTTTGCAGAGTGCGTTTTCCCGGCTCTGCTCCAGTTATCCCGGGCAGAGCGCGGCCGGCACTGTGCAGCCCCTGCCCCGCTGCCCCTGCAAGGCCCAGCAGCAGCCTCTTCCTGAGAACCCCCGACTTTGATTTATTTCTATTTATTTCTTGCAGAAGGCGCAGCCCAGGGGCTGCCTCTCCCGCTTTGATGGAGACTCCTCTCCCTGTGCGCTTCCATTTGTCCTGGGGACTGACTACGCTGATTTATTGCCCGCCCGCCTCCCGATGAACTTCTCCCCCGGGACTCCCCGGGGAAGGCAAAGAGGGGAAGGTCCGAGGAAAGGCTGGTGCAGCCTCCAGAGGCTTTAGCCGGGCTTCTCCCGGGGAGAAAAGGTGCCAGCAGATGCCAAGGGAACTCACACTCTGGGGGCGAAGCGGCTGGAGAGGGCTCAACCCCAGCAGCCTCTTTCTGCAGGGGGGGCTGATAGTCACCAGACTCTCAATGTTAAGAGCCAAACCCGTTAACATAATGGAGTAGAGAAAATCAACCTAGAATATGGTGGGACAGAGGTGATACGTTCGTCTTAGTTAGGAGTTCTTG
>JANHFX010013163.1:0-15415 GCA_027560015.1 Chloroceryle amazona | reverse complement strand
CGCGCGTCAGCGCGCCCCCCACCCCACCTTTTCCAGTTCGTTTTCCCCGTACCCCCCGCCCGCCCGCCACAGCGGACTCTCCGGAGGCTGCCTCGACACCCTTCCTTCAGCCACAGCAGGGACTGCCGGAGTGGATTTGGAGACAACAGCAGAGGTTACGTTGCAGGACACAGGAGTAAAACTGATAGATAGTCATGCAAAAGGTCCCCTAGGGCATGGACTCGGTGCCCTTCTGACAGGACGATCGTCAACATCAAGGCCAGATCGTCAACAAAGAAAGCCCAACCAGCCAAAAGAGATCATTGGGTTTTTTTACCTCAAGGAATGAAAAACTCTCCAGCCATGTGTCAAATCTTTGTTGCATGGGCATTAGAGCTGGTGCGCAAAAAATATCCACATCTGTTAATTTATCATTCTATGGATGATATTCCAATTGCAGGGGAAAAGTTACAGAAGGAAACCATATCAGGAAATTTAAAAGCGAACTGCAAAATTGAGGCCTTCAAATAGCCTTGGAAAAAATACAACAGCAACTTCCCTGGAAATATTTAGGCTGGATTATTGCTGGGGGAATGGTAAAACTTCAAAAGATAGAAATTAGAGCAAAAATTAATACCCTCAATGATGTTCAAAAGCTGGTTGGTGACACTCAATGGGTAAGAAATATATGTGGAATTACCAGTGATTACCTGAAGCCCTTAATTCAGCTTTTGGGTTCTTCAACACAGGCAGACAAAAGACGTCTCCTAGGACCTGACAAGCAAAAGGCTTTGAACCAAAGTAGTGATAAAATCATGAATAATCATTCGTCTCGTCTGCATCCAAACCATCCGACAAAATTGACGATCGTAAATTCTGGAGGCGATTGGCAATGGCCACTCGCCCTAATCATGCAGTGGATACCCCTTGCCCATAACCCACTGCTCATTTTGGAATGGGTGTTTTTACCAGTAACTCCATAGAAAACAGTGGTTACCCGATCTGAATTAATTGCTCAATTGAAAATGAAAGGTCGTACTCGAATTCAAGAGATAGTGGGAACAACATTCCCTAGTCATGTCTGGTAAAATGCTATGATGCCATCACTATGGAACACTGTTTAAAGCATCACTCTACCCAAACATATTCCAAAGTGGTACTAAACACTGTATGCTAACAAGTCTGATTCACAGGACTGTATATAAATATGTATGATGCAATTAAGTGTAATTGTGCTGTTTAACTGTGTTCATACGAAATTTCTACCTTTTTGCTCTTAATACCTTCCCTTTGTGCTGTGCAGTGTCTTGTCCCTGTTCAATATATTAAAAATAAAAATATTGTCCTGCAAATAAATATTCTTTCAGCAACATTCTTTCACTGGCAGATGTAATACTTCACAATACTTACTTGTAAATAAATAGAAAGTAAACAAATGGTAAATATGAGCAAATTTTTACACTTACAGAAACACTGAAACCAAGTGGAGATACTTCTCAAGTGTTGGCTATTACATTGGTTACCAATCTTCTGAAGGCACTCTTGGTTATTTTTGTCCTTTGCCTGTTTCCAGTGTCTTTTGTTTCCCTGAGAAGTGCACAGGTGATGGCAAGCTGATGAAAGCTTTGTTTATGCTACAAAAAAATGCATGAATACCAGTTTTGGATGGAGAACTTAGCTTTCAGCTAAGCACATCTTGATGTTAATTACAAGATGCAATTTACATTCTGATTGACTTTCCTTAGGAAAAATAAAATTTAAAAATTGCACCGGTTAGAATTGCTCTTCCTTTTCTAC
The DNA here is from genome assembly GCA_027560015.1 of Chloroceryle amazona. Lineage (NCBI taxonomy): Eukaryota > Metazoa > Chordata > Aves > Coraciiformes > Cerylidae > Chloroceryle > Chloroceryle amazona. The sequence continues at coordinate 13,639 of JANHFX010013163.1, read as the reverse complement.
TCCTATTTTAATATTTTTGAAGCAAACAAATTGTCCTGGTTTGAGTGAGAACAAAAATAATTCTGTTCAGTGATTTTACTTTTCAGCTCAGTTCTTCTAACTGCACTTTCTGAAGTTAACAGCATATTTTCACAAATAGTGTCTGCTTCCAGCAGTGATAACCCTTATTGTTTAGAATTGTTACCAAGGATTAGTATGAAGACCAAGGTCACTGCTAAATCTTGTGTATTGTATTGTGTGTGCATAAAGTAAAAGGCCACACCTGGGGAGGAGCAGACGGGACAGGTCACCCTAAACTGACCAACAACGGATTCCGTCCTGTATATGTCACATTTGGTATAAAGCGTAGGGATCACGAAGGTCAAGCTTTGTTCTTCAATGGCCAGTGTCCAAGGAGGACTCTGTTCTGCCTTCTATCCCATTCCAAGTGTCCCTGAATCCAGTTCCAGAATCCAGCTCCTGAATCTGATTCCCATCTGCTGCAGAGTCCAGTCTGGGACTTCCTCAGTGCCTGCTCCACAGCATCAGTGGTGACAGTGATGTAATTGCCTCAGTGGTATTGGGTTCGATACTGATTTTGTATATATTTGTATATATTCCATTTGATTATTTTAATTTAAGGTGGTTCAGTTTTCTAATCCATAAGTCTGTCTCCCTTATTCCCTTTCTCTTACCCTTTGGGAAAGGAGAAGAATTAACAGAGAGAGTCTGTTATGTGCGGATGGCCTGACCCTAAACCTTGATACATGTACTAGCAAACTTCATTCTTGTGTCAAACAGGGTGATAATGTAATTGTTTAGGGTAGCCAAATTACTTTTGAAAGAATAAAATAAAAATCTGTTTCTCCTAATTCCTGCTTGTGCTTAGAATGATTTTGTTGAGGTTCAAGAATCTTTGCATAAATTCACTGACTGCCACATAAAGGGTTATGTGTTTGATATGTGGCTGAGGGAGACTGTCTGACTTGGTCAACAGTTTATGACTAAAGACTATAGATGTGTAGTCACATATTAGAGTCAATATTTGCCTGTTTCAGAGCCCTGCCAGGACTCTCACTGAGACAATTTTGCAAAGTTGCAAAGATAGGTATGTTTTTAAGGTGACAGATTGCCGTTGATAAATACAATACACTTACTGCAAAAATTGAGCTCCACTTAGCAATTCCCAGGTAACATCCAACAAAGTTGGGAGGCGTGAGTCTTATGAAAAAGCTATCCCTGCTTTGGGATGAAAGAGGCCCAGGCCTGTCGACCCATCTGGATAGTTGGAGTTCTCATCTTCAAAACAGAGGTTTCTCCCCCTCCTCCCCATCTAAGAGCCCTGCAGATGAAAGTAGGAAAAACTTAAACAAAACAAAAAATACAAACATGTTTAGAAAGTACATCAAAGAGAATGTCACAGCAGGTTTAATTAAAATGAATTCCCTTCTGTGGATAACACTAGTGGCTTCCAGAAATATGCAGATATGAACTAAAATTATTCATAATAGGGAAAGATCACTAACAACCCTAGAACGAATGAAGCTTTTGCATATGTAGTGTAAGTGATCTGAATAAAAATTGGTTGGTAAAATCACATTTAAAGGAATGTGGTTCTCCTCTTAGATTAAAATTAAAATAGGAAAAATAAACAGAAAAATTACAGAGAGCTATCATAAACCTCCAGGATGCATTTCATTGTCTTTCAAAATTGCAGATGTTTCATCCAAAACATGCCTGTTTGATTTAGGAGGCTATACACCTGTTCCCAATATCAGAAGTTTTATGTTTTGTTGAGTGTACTTCAGTTTGCTCTAGATGTATATTGTCTTATTTCAGAGGGAATCACAGAGGCAAGAGTCTTGTCTACAGTGTGCGGGGTTTTGTTGTGCACTCACTGTCTTGCTATCAGAAGCAGATGGAGCTGAGAAAGAGATTTTTGGCTTATTTTCTTTTCTCTACATGTCCTGTTGATTTTGTGCCACAGGCTATGAAAAGGAAAAATCTCCAAATAACTGTTCAGTTTTCAGTTTCCCTTTGTATCCAAGGCACAGGGCAAGCTGGAGGTGGGATAGAGCACTCAGCAGAGTTTTGAAACATTTATGAGTCACAAAAGAAGCAACTCCCACTGAGTCCTGAACTCCTATCCCATAGAAAGAAGACATGACAAATGTAATGTCTAACATTACCCTGTCTTTCTGAAGAGTGACAGTGCCTAGATCTCACTGAGTTTGTTACAGACATTAAATATTCAGTCTGAGAGAAAAATAAATGTTAGGCATACTAGCTCGAATGATTGCTTAACATTTCTCTGACATGGAGACCTGTAGTAAAAATGATGGAGCTTTTTATTTCTGTAATTCTGTTGAGCATGGTTATACACTCAAACAGGTTACCCCAAAAACTTGTGGACACCCCATTGCTGGATGTGTTGGAAGATGGTTGGAAGATGCTCGGAGCAACCTTTTCTGGTGAAGGATGGCCCTGCCCGTGGCAGAGCAGTTGGACTGGATGATCTTTAATGATCCCTCCAAATCCAAACCATTCTGTGATTTCATTTTAATTTTTCATAAAGGAAAATACTCTGGACAACTGTAAATGTTGCTATACTGAATAGTTTTTAAATTATATACTTATTTAATGGAGGTTAAAAGAGAAGACATTCATAGATTTCAGATGCATATCTGGAGTTTATATGGACTATACATTCTACCAAAAATTACTTAACACGTTTTTTTTTTCTTCTACATTATTTGTTTTATTCATTGAAAAAATCTGAATGTGCAGAGAAAACTGTACAATTTACTAGGATATCACTGCTGATGTTCTTCAAGAATAGGAAATAGGTTTAGAATATATTTAGAAGTTACATAGGGCTTTTAACAACTTGCACATTATGATGTTTTGCAAGACAAATGCATTGGCGTCTATCAGACATTGTTGTTCATTTCTTACCATTTTGGTCAAAAAAAGTTTGTAATATTCTCAATATGTATGGGAAAGTCTTAATGAGTTATATGAAACTGAGTTTTGTGGAAAAAATTGTAATATGTGATAAGTTATGGCATTAATAAAAAATTAGTTAAATAATATAGAAAAAAAAGGTGACCTCTGTTTACCTTCACTGCTTGTAAAATAAGATGAGAACTACAACAGGCCAAAGATAAATTATAGTTTAGATTTTACTCAGTACTTGCTGTGCTACACAGGTACAAAAAAAGTCCTTAATAAGCAAATGTTTTACGTAATCCTGAAAAGTGCCACATGAACCTGATTTTGAAAAGACAATGTGTGAATTCTGGTATGCAAATTTCCTTTCTGGATCAAATCCAGTTTTGTTTCATTCTCTCATTCATATGACTGTTAAACCTAAAATGTGATGATTTAATTTCCCTGCCCTTTCTTCAAAACTTAAATCTGATCAGTATTTCAAACTGTGTAATACAGTATTTACAGCTTTATCTTCCCTCTACAGTAGATAAGAACTAAAAATGTAACATTTGAGCCCTCAAGCTTGCTGTACTATCAGACAGTTTCAGCTGAAATGAGAACACAACTGTTACTGCCAACACAGCAGTATGTTCTGTTTTGTTAATTTATTTTATGGTTCCATTTTGATTGCTATGAAATTGATTCAAAATGACACCAGTTTATGTCATACCAGCAAAATAAATGTTTAATATTCAGTAAAGAAAATTCTATCCATTAAACACAGTTTTTTCTTTTTTAAAATATTTTTGTTACTTTATTTTTACTTTAAGACTTTAATTATCAAAAGACTACATTTGTTTTAAGTAGATATTTTCATATCATTTCTTTCAATCTTTTCTGAAACTTTCTGATATTTATAATTCATTGTATTAAAATAAATAAATAAATAAATCTGTCAAGAATTGTCTTATTCTTTCCAGTTTCCATCTTTTGCACAGCTAGCCTTTCTCAGCTCAAATCTTGCTCACTCTGGGGTTTCACAGCTATTACAACGATCAGTTAAGGAATACAGTCTTTTTGTTGCATGTCTAGGCTAGTTTGAAACCTTGAATTTCGATGGGAAGTCTACTCAAAATGATTCCATACAGTTTCTGGCAGATTCATCTATAAAAATATATATACAAAATCTGCACTTAGCAAGCTGACACAGGCTTCTTGGGGTTTCAGCAATATAATACTTTGGTTTTAATGCCCAAGTTCAGGTGCTCGTGCAGTGCTGCCAGCTTCATCGCTTGATTGCGTCAGAGCTGTTAAACAGAATTTTCTTTACTGCTTGTACTTAAAAATCTTTCAAGCCTTTCATCAGTTTTTCTTTCAAATGACTGAATCTGTTGACAATTTCTTTATAAGTTATTTCTCTTTATGTATCTGAAAGCCTTCCTGTGTATGTTTAACTCTGAAAAGGAATGCAGCTTTTAATTTTCCTTCTAAAAGAGATTTAGCTTATGAGAGTTCTGTTTGAGCATAATACAAAATTTAAGTGTGAGAGTGGTCAAATATAACAGTGAACAGAATAACTCTACCTGAAAGTCCATAATCAGAACATAGCCAGTTAATTAGTATTTGCAAAGTCAACATGATCAAGAGAATAAGCCCTGTTTCATATCATTATTTGGTACTAATCATCTTTGATGTATGGGCATCCAAGACTCCCATTCTACAAAAATTGTCTGCATATGTGACTCTTGATCTAAATGAAAAATCATTTAATTATCTGCTTGTTTCTTTTGAGGTCAATGTACAAATCATATAGTTATTTAATCTAGCTATTCACATCTCAATTTAACAAAACAGGAAATATAAAAGAAGCAAGAGAGCAAGCATTATCCATGATGACAAACATGGACATGAGGAATTATAGGAAGAGATGTTGTAGTAAAGATTATAAATATAGGTTGGTTTTTAAAAAAAATAAAATAAAAAATTGAAGGACTTTATAAAACTGCCCAGAGAATACTTAAAATGGTTCCTATTAACTTTATTCAATTTTTGAACGTAACATTTTTGGCTGAACTGTTTTGAAGACAAAACAGAAAACTCACAGGTTTCTTGTATATGCAAAGTCTTGGAGAAGAAATAGTCTTTATTTACCTAGGACTACAAGCAACCATGTTTTTTTAAAATTTGTTTCATACTATGCTGTGTAGGTTCTATGGCTTAAGCTGATAAAATAGAGGAAATTTTCTATATTTGCCTTATACTTGTTGACTAGCAGGTAAATCTCTGGATACTTTTTTTGATGAGAGTAGCATAGCAGATGTAACTATGGTGGTTGGCAGAAGACGGTGTCTGCAGCAAGATGTCTCATTCAACCCAGGGAAAATCTGGGTAAGGGACTGACAAAGCAAAGATAACAGCTAGAACAGAAATTACCAAATCTGTGAACATACATGCATTAGGATAATATTGTAAGGACACAGCCTTTTGTTACTGAAGGAATTTTACATACATAAATTTTAGATATTTAAGCCTTTAGTGGCTTTTAAGGAATACAGGGATGGAGTGTTCTACCTCAAAACAGGCTGAACTCTTCCAATTTTTTTAATAGGTCTTATGTAATGTGGTTATGGAAAGTCTCTCCCATTTTGTGTTATGAGAGAGGAAAAACAGGCACATACATTCTTCCTTTGCCTCCTCAAAACTCACATCTGAGGATGACAGCAGTTGCAACAGAAACTCCCATTTCTCTGTTTCTATCTATTTGGAGATCTTGCCCTTCCCATCTCTCAGAATGCTGAGACCCCCCCCAAAACAAACAAACAAACAAAAAAACCCAAACAAACAAAAAAACCCACATTAGATTTACAGATGGTCTTTTAATAGCCTGAGCATTTTAATGAGTTATTTTATGCTGTCTCAAAACCGTCTTCTTCAATAGTCTTCTTCAGGCAAAGATTCCCTCTGTTCATCTACATGCTCCCCACCTACCCAATGCAGGCATATCTTTCTTCTATATGCTAATAATTTGTACTCCCTCTGAAGATTTTTAGAAGAAAAAGCTTAATCTTACCACACTTCTTGGATTTCTTTTTTAATATGCTGTATCTTCACACTTTGCATTCTTAACTACTTCCCTGTCTTATTTATATGATTTTAATACAGGTCACTCTTCAAAATCCAAGTAATTCACAGAACTCTTCCTGAGGATGGTCTTTATTTCCTTTGTTTCTCTCCAGCTATCCTTCTCACCTTTTTCTCACCGTTTCTTGTTAAATCCTATTTTTTAACTATCTTCGATAAATGTTAGAAAACAAAGATCTTGCCATATGTAAGAATAGGTGTATATATACACACATATCAGATGATATAAAAATCAAAAAGTTGATCTACATTTTTATTTCCTACACAAAACAGATTTTATCTGAAGGGGTTGCTGGGCTTAATGGAAAAAGAAAGTAGGTACTGGGACCATTTTCTCTCATTTCTTTACTCTATTAGGGCTAGACTACTGCAGTAGTAACTAAAAAGCTACTGGGGTCATTCCTTAGCACTGCAGCCTTTTGTCACAGACTGGCCCACAGCCATGCTGTTAAGCTTTCAGACCCCAAAATACATAGCTTTATGTAAGCTCCTACTAAGTAGCTCCTGGACCGTCTCCCACACTGCACAAGGATTACTGGGGAGAGTAATTTTAATGGAGTAAGAGTGTACTAGGACCTGCAGTTTGAATATAAAGATAATTGCATGCTAGTGCCAAGAATGTTCCATGACACTGTCTAATTTATTACCAGCAATAAGCAAGGGCAATGTATCCCTACTTCTTGCTAATTAATTTCTGCAAAAAGGCAGAAGGAAAGTAAATAATATTTATATATCAGTCTTTAAAAAATAAGTCATTTGTAGGAAGAAGAAAAAGAGAATGTTCAAGTAATATTTTTTCTTCCTTTGCTGTGATGCATTGATGCTTATCAGATTTTAGTCATCATAAAATGCTAGTGATCTAGATTAAAGTGATTGTCTGGGGCGGCTTGACAGTCAATGGAAAGATAAAGGAATGGAGAGAACACCTCCAGAGAATTTAAGCATAGAGAGTATTTTTAGTATTAATATTAAAAACTATTGTATACAACATAGGTATTAAGTACATGTTTTAATCTCATTTACATTAATGGAATTTATGTGTGTCCATAAGTTAAGCTGTTGCCTTACAATTCACTATATTCATGCTTTTTAAATTATGGAAACTGTCTCTGTTCAGATTCCTAATGTCTTGAGATATTTATAGTCTGTTCAAGGGCCAGGCTTGTCTTCATTTTTTTCTAAATTAGTTTTGGATGACTATTGTAAGAAAATTACTTAGGAACCAATAGGAATTAACATTGCTTAAAGCAAAACTTTCCAAATTAGTCATACTTGGATTTTGTAACTAAAGCATTATTTCAAAGTGAGGAAATAATTATATACATTTATCTTGAACTTAACATGATTAAAGTTTAGCTGAATATGTGAAGACTTTTTCTGTGGCAAATGTAGCTTTGAAATAATATAATGCAATTTTACCCTTTTTATCCAATTTTGAATTTTTTGTTTAAACTATTATTTACTTATGAATTGAGTTTTTTCTAGGCTTGTCAGACTAGCCCTAGGGATTTTTAGGTTTGGAATGAGTACCATCCAAGGGCTGCTTAACTAAACTGAACTGAAATTTATCACAGGAACATGATCCTAAATCATGTACATTATAATTGCTCTTCTTTTCACTTATACTGCTGTTTCATTCTGATATTACACTGAGCCCTGTTCCCATTGGCAATAAAACTACTATTGTGTTTTCTAATATGTAGGGATTTTTTATGACCTTACAAGCAAATAGACACTAAATGCAAAAATATTGTGATCTTAGTTAGTATTTGGCACTAAAATTCTTGAAGGAACTCCCTGACTTGAAAATACCTATCTTATTTCCAGTTCTGCATATTCAGAAAAAAAAAAGTATGATAATACGCATAGATGTTAAAACACCACCACCAAAAAACCAAAATTGAACTGTTTCTTGTTCTCTGGGAATGCCTTGTGTTGTGCAGTGGATTATGGGGAGAGTCCTTGGTTCCATAAGAAGCATACAGAAAGACATTTACATGGCTTTATGGACAGTTTTGCCACTATAATATCATAGTTGTGTATGTTCCTCTTACAAAATCTAGTCATTTTTTTTCATTGCAAAAAATTAATTTTCTTTTTAATCCTAAAATTAATTAAATATGTGTAAGAAATTTTTATAATGTGATCAGATTTTGCTAAAAGCTGTATCTGGGAAGATGTTGCTTTTTGGAAAGTGTAACTAATATTGGAAATAATCTTCTTTGGGGGAACTTGGAATTCTTTATTTCCTTTTGTGTTGAAGAGTAAGGTAAAAAAGCAGTTAGCAACGTTTAAAACTGTTATGTCATACCTTACCTCATGAAGGTTTTTAAGTTGTCACACAAAATAATGGAACTGACTGTATCATGAAACTGGTGTTTAACTTGTCAAGAAGTAATTTTCAAAACTGTATAAATGCCACCCAGGTAATATATAATTGTAACTGCTAACTTTTTAGAGTAACAATGAAAATATGTCAAATTTGTCGATGCTGTGCTTGTTTTATTCTCATGTGGCTGAGCTGAGATCAAGTAAGATGGAAAGATCATGATATAAGTATATGGCTTATTTCAATCCACTTATCACTTGTCATAGCTAAATTATTTTATGGTTCCTTGATTATATTATTTTATATACTTTCAAGCAGTGAATATATTAGTAACACATAAAGCAAAAACTTATTGAAGAAAGAAAATAATTTTCAAAGAGTTCAGTTTCAACATGAAACATCAGTTTGATAGAGCAAAATATACAGTGATATTTTATGAGATATAATGTGCACTTTATACAGTTGTCCCATGCCCACAAATTAGATTTTAAAATAAAAATCTATCAGGTGTTCACTGGATTGCTATGACTCTTCTGCTTTTTATTCATGGGACATAATTATATATATTACCTTTATCTACTTCTTCACAATATCCAGACCAAGTACTAGCAGCTGTGTTGCTAACTTCTTTAACTTCCAAAGGCTGCCAAAAATATGTCTGTAAATTATTCTTTTCACATACAGGTACAACCTTCAAAGCTCTTTCAGAGCTCCAAACTTTTTGATGCAATATATTAGAATCAAACTGCCATGTATCATTAACTAAAAACTATTTTATGGGTTGTGTCAGCAGCTGTGATATCATTTATTGCATATTTGATTCTGATAGCAACTTTCTGGCTATTTTCACCAGCAGTCCATTTATCTGAAGAGTAGACAATCTCTAGCCCTTTATCCAGTCATCTGCCTCTACTCTTTTTTTTCTTTTTCAACAAAAGGAAAAGAAGACCAAAAAAAAACCACCAAAAACCACCCCCCCAAAAAAACCCAAACAAACCACAACCCCCCAAAATCTGCATTATTTTCCTCACAGAATAAACTATTCTGCTTTCCAGTAGTTGCTCAGTGTTTCAGCAATATGAATCTTTCAGAAAACTTCTGTTCACCTTTGTGTTGCCAAAGCACCCAAATAAAATTTGAAAATAATTTCTGTTTGACTGAAAATAGAAAAAAATTACTTGGTTTTGCAACACCGAGTTCATATTTCTTTACATCATCCAAGTATTGCATACAATTTTTATTATAACAATTATCAATAAGTGTAATTGAAACACAGTAATAAGCTGGTTTATCATTGAAGATAATTGCATTTTAAAAGCTAGAGTGATTGCTTAGGTAGAACAGAAATTGAGGAAGAAGCCATCTAATTTCAAATGAAGCAGATAGCAAGAAAGCATACAAATATTATGATTGAACTGTAATTGCTTGTTACTACTTGCCTATGGTTTCAAATATATTTTTTTCTCCTGAAATTGTTTGCAGAAATTCAGACAGATTGGAGAAGTCTAATTTTCAGCACTAAACATTTTATAAGAAAGTAAACATCCATGGGAAGGTGAAATAACAAAACCAGAATGAGTACCAAACTCCTATATTTCAGGATGTAAGACAGAATGTCTCCTAGGATGCAATGTTTTCAAACATGCCATCTGTTTCTTGCTTGCATCTTCATCTGAGTCTTATTACTTGCCAGTATGAGGATTAATAAACTATGTTCTTAGGAGCTGTAAATGAGGCAATGTTACTATGAGATGAATGTAACTAAGCAATCTTGTAAGCATTATTTTTTTTTTTTTTTTGAGTTTTATTGTGTAGATGCTTCTATTTTTGTAGGTTTTCAAATGTTCTGATACCAAAAAAGAGCTTCACTACAAAAATGGTGGAACATCTTTACTATGAAGAAAGTCTGAGAGATTTGGGATTGCTCAGCCTGGAGAAGAGGATGCTCCGGGAAGACCTTATTTTAGCCTTTCAGTACTTTAATGGGGTTTATAAGAAAGATGGGGACAAACTTTTTAGTGGGGTCTGCAGTGGTAGGACAAGGGGTAATGTGTAGATTTAGACTAAGTAGAAGGAAGAAATTTTTTACAATGACAGTGATGAAACATTGGAATGGGTTGCCCAGAGAGATGGTTGATGCCCTCATCCCTGAAAACAATCAAGGTCAGGTTGGCCGGGGCTCTGAGTTACCTGATCCTGTTAAAGATGTCCCTGCTCACTGCAGGGGGCTTGGACTTGATGACGTTTAAAGATCATTCCAACACAAACTATTCTGTGGTTCTGCAATTCTACAATTCTGTGATACTTTATTTCACTGCAAAGGTCCAATGTATCAGTGTAAAACTCTGAAGAGGTAACTTTCTAGAAAGTCACTCAAAGATACATACAGTGCCAAACAGGCATGCATCCATATACTCACACATTAGAAATAAATGAACTGCAGGTATCTACTACAGAAAACAAACAAAAAAAACCCCAAACTTGATGCAAGATATTTTATTGTCTCAAGGTTTTAGTTCATAATTAGAATAAATTATAATTATTTTTTTTTTATTATAAGTAACTAATTCATAAACCTATAAGGAATTTCTATGTGACATAGGATTACCTTTTGTTTCTTTGCATCTTCTGTAAAATGTAGTTAGCAACACTTTTCTACATTATGATGAAGAGGTCAGATACTTGATACTGCTGGTAATATCCTAATTACTGGAGATATACTTCATTCTGTAGAAGCATAGCACAAAGCAAATTACATAATTTTGCATTTTTGTTTATTTCTATTTACTTAACCAAGGGAGACACAAAACCTTCTACCTTGACTAATGATTGTATGCTACTTTTCTTCTTTAGCATCTCCATTGTGCAGACAACTTAAACTAGGATTTTTCTCTGGATTCTGTGGTATGACAGACTGCATATTATGATGTTCTGAAAGGTTCTTTTCCTTCTTTTCAAATAAATACTAATCTAGAAGTGAACATTGGGTTCACCAACCATAAGTCCATTCCACAATCATTCGTTGAAGTACAGTGGAATCACATTTTTGATTTAAAAAGAAAGGATGGTGAATTAACAAAAAAAATATTTTTTCATTTTGCTCAATTACTGGAGCAGGAAAAGGTTAAATAGTCCATTTAAGAAGCACACAAAAAGATAAATTTTTACTCTTAAGGACAGCAAATAACAAATTTATAGACTCTCCAGGGTGAAGAATGTAATATTAAAAAATTAATTGACCCCTGAGGAAATTAAACTAAAAATGATATGCCATAATTTATTGACTATGTAGTGGAAGTGTGTTCCTATACACTGGAACTAATTAAATGTCCAGAATGACAGAATGAGTGTGAATATGCCGTGATTGGTAATTGCTAATAAAATTGGCCTGATACATAAAATTGATCCTATATGTCACTCATTTACCTGCACATTCCAATCAGTTTTTAAGACGTTAGCTTTTTGGGTTCCTTCTCAAACTTAATGCCATAAATGAACTTTCTTTCACTGAAATTGAAAGCACAAATGAAAGAGAGGCAGCTTTGGTTTTCCTAGAAACATATAAATATCACCAGGTACAGCACAGACAGCCTGCAATCAATTACATAATTTAGCATAAATACATTTCTTTATTGACTCTTCATACATATGAAAAGATTAATAGATGAAAACTTTTATTGTATTTATTTTTGTGGAGGGATATAGAGGAAAGTAAAGCAAATATAAAGCTTTACAAATTATAGAATTTTTTTGTCTGAGAAAACAGTTTTTAATGTAATTAAATTATCTGCATGACACAAGCCAAAACCTTGCCTTTAGTTTTATAGTATTATACACATATATATAACTTCCAGTAAATCAAACAGAAAGTGAAGCTGTGTTTTGGTGGGTCAGGGACTCACCTGGGAAAGGTCACACATACTTCAGTTTCTTCTAAAAATTGTGATAAGAGTAGGTCCACCAGAGGCCACAAGGCAGGTGTGTATGTGTTTGTGTGAATGAATATACATTAAGAATAACTCTTATAAAGTGAGGCAGTAATTTAAGAAATTAGATTAATTACTTTCTGAAGACCTGGTTTAGACAGCAACCACATCAACACTTTTAGGAAAAAAATGTTTTCCTAAACAAGGTTAGAGTTACTTTTTCTTTTCTGTGAATCTTGCCTGGAAAAAATAACTTTATATATGAATATTATTATTTTTTTTCCTGTAAAACTATTTTAACTTTTCTGAACTTTTAAAGCAGGTTGTTTTTAAAATTTGATTTATATTCACTTGGCCAATCTAAAACTGCATTTTCTTATCTTTGTCAATTCAGTAACCAAGGAAATTTTATTCAGCTTTATTTAGGAGTAGAGATGTATGGAATTGTGGCAGAGGGGATAGTAACTTTTATTCAGAGAAGGCCACGTTTCTTTCAGAAATTAAGTTGCATATTTAACTGGCTAATCATTTGCTATAATAACATATTACCAAGAAAATGATTTACCAACACTTACAGGTATATATATATGCACATATGTGAATGTGTATGTACATATGTCCATAGTTCGGTAAGCGAACAGCTCTGAAAGTCCAAAAGAACTACATATGTTGTTTTGCTGATTTCCTAAATTTACAGTTATTCCAGTCAGCTGCAGTCTTCAGACTCCTGGAATCTGATTATATGATTGAAGATCAAGAAGAAATAGTGTAAATGTATAAGAGTACTGAAAATACTTTCTTGCACAAAGTGTCAGCTAGGTACCAGTGAAGATTAGATGCCTAAGATTCTGGAGTTAAATGAAACTGATTTCATTTTCAGTAGTGGGCAGTAATGAGAATCTAATTTATCAAAACAATTGCTGTGCATTTAATGTGCTACCTTTAAAGGTAGCAAAGGTAAGGATTGCAATTGCAGATATTCACAGCAACAAAGACTTTATCTTGAATTTAACCCACCTGGACGCGTTCCTGTTTCACCTAATCTAAGTGTTCCTCCTCTGTCAGGGGGATTAGACTGGATGATTTTGAAGTCTCTTCCAGTCCCTAATATTCTGTGAATCTGTGGATAATCAGGTGTATCAATTTGAACAAATTATTTACTTATATTTATAAACATTTTTTGTGGTAATGATACCTTACACAAGGTGTCATTAAATCAGCCAAATATGTTAGAAGCTAATCAAAGAAGTCAATGATCTTAGCTAAAAAATAATTATTTGTTAAAATTGCTTTCAAATTTTCTTTTATAGACTAAAACTATTTTATTATTATA